>LPNX010117579.1:188779-199627 GCA_001517045.1 Pseudotsuga menziesii | reverse complement strand
GTTTTAAATACATTTATATCAGTCTGTAATATTTGCTGATTTATTCCTTTTAGCTTGTCATGATGATGCTTGTTTTCCCATATTAATCTTCAACCCTAAGGAAAAGCTAACTTGTTTTCCCATACTAATTTTCAACCCTAAGGCAACACTAAATTTATATTAATAAAATATTTTAAATAATATTTTAAATATTTTAATATTTAATAATAAAATATTTATGTATGTAATATTGTGTAAAATGGTAATTAATTTTATATTTTTCTTATATAAATTTAAACTTAATTTTATATTTTTCTTCTTCTTTAATATTTGATCTTGAGGCCTATGTGAGCTTTCACATGAGGGTCTACCAATTGATGAGCCTTGGGGTTAGCAACCATAAAACTATCATGACGTATCAATTAAGGAGGATCCTTGGGATTAGCATCCATACAACTATCATGGTATCTAAAAAATAGAAGGTACCAATATCAACCTTAGGATGCCAGTCTCCACTATTTTTGCACCCATAACCTCACAAAAACTCTGTGAAAACAAAGAGTTTGGAATTTGTAGGTTACTAGAAATGTGAAAAAATTGGAGTTACCAATAAGAGTGATGGTATATCAATTGATATTAGTGATTAGGTAACTAGCAAGTATTGGATGCATACACTATCAAATATGTGGTATAAACTCAATAAATCCCTAAACTAAGATCTATGGGTATATTTGTATTATTATTATTTCCCATTGATAGTTATTTCCATTCATTTATCAAATTACGCTTGGATTATGGTGTGTTTTTTTTCGTGAAATGATATTTCTACAGTAGGGAGTCTTTACTATTTATAGGCTATTGAAGCAATTCAAAGGTGAAACTATTTTTTATCATCACCATTAATGACTCATTTATAGGCATTATCGAGGTTCTCCTTCTTAGGTACCACATGTACCTTCTCTTATCCCCTATCTTTTGAAGGGTTGAAGGTATTACAAAAGGTACTGGATCACCGAATGGAAAAATATAGTATCCCAAATTGATATTCTATTGTTTTGATAGTATGTTTGTAGGTTCGGTGCTTTAGTTATGCTATATTGACAAAATAAAAGTTGCATGCAAAATAATGTCGTGCCAAAAGGCCCTATAATATAGTTGTTTTGGAGAATAGATAGGAAGAGACTGCCATTGAGAGAAGGTACACATACCAATAATAATAATTTTGATAGTACGCCGAGATAGATGAGGCATGCAAGCAATGAATGTAGCGGAAAATGTAGGTACAATTATCAAAATAGTTTATTTAGTCAAACTTATTACCTTTCTTTTTTGCGTTGACTTAGCCACTTTCAATTCACTAAATCTAAAATAGCTAATAAGTGTTGGCTAATAATGGTGACGATTCGTGGTATTATGTTTCATGGGGTTGCAACATCGCAAACTAGTGAAGCATAATACCACAAATCTTCACCATTGCTTGGATGAAAACTTGTTATCTTTTGTGAGATATAGTTCATGTGGACAGAGTTCTTGAACTCTATCCTCATGGATAGTTTTGTTTGATGATGATATTAACAGGTATGTAGAAAAAAAATTAATATTTTGAAAAAATAGTTATTGTAAGTGGATTACTTCATTCAATCACTTAATGATAATATATTGTATAGTCCAAGTTCTCATGGTGTTTAGAGCTTGGGAATTACTGGGTTAGGTTCGAGTTTCTTTCTAATATAAGGTTTCTATAATAAAACACCTTAAATAAGAAATCCATAACATTTGGCAGAATTCTAGAAAACCCTTGTTGTCGCTACAATTTGGAAAATACTGGGTTAGGTTCGAGTTTCTTTCTAAGATTGACAAAATAAAAGTTGCATGCAAAACAATGTTGTGCCAAAAGGCCCTATAATATAGTTGTTTTGAAGAATAAATAGGAAGAAGACTGTCAGTGAGAGAAGGTACACATACCAATAATAATAATGTTGTTATTACGTCAGGATAGGTGAGGCATGCAAGCAATGCATGTAGCGAAAGATGTAGGTACAATTATCAAAATAGTTTATTTAGTCAAACTTAATACCTTTCTTTTTTGCATTGACTTAGACACTTTCGATTCACTAACTCTAAAATAGCTAATAAGTGTTGGCTAATAATGGTGACGACTCCTAGTATTATGTTTCATTAGGTTGCAACATTGCAAACTTGTGAAGCATAACACCATGAATCGTCACCGTTGCTTGGCTGAACACTTGTTATCTTTTGTGAGATATAGTTCATGTGGATAGAGTTCATAGAGTTCTTGAACTTTGTCCTCATGGGAAGTTTTGTTTGATGATGATATTAATAGGTATGTAGAAAAAAATTTAATATTTTGAAAAAATTGTTATTGTAAGTGGATTACTTCATTCAATCACTTAATGAAAATATATTGTATAGTCCAAGCTCTCATGGTGTTTAGAGCTTGGGAATTACTGGGTTAGGTTTGATTTGATTTCTAATATAAGGTTTCTATAATAAAACACCTTAAAGAAGAAACCCATAACATTTGGTAGAATTCTGGCAAACCCCTTTTGTCGCTACAATTTGGAAAATACTGGGTTACGTTCAAGTTTCTTTCTAAGATTGACAAAATAAAAGTTGCATGCAAAACAATGTCATGCCAAAAGGCCCTATAATATAGTTGTTTTGGAGAATAAATAGGAAGAAGACTGTCAGTGAGAGAAGGTACACATACCAATAATAATGATGTTGATATTACATTGAGATAGGTGAGGCATGCAAGCAATGCATGTAGCGGAATATGTAGGTACAATTATCAAAATAGTTTATTTAGTCAAACTTATTACCTTTCTTTTTTGCATTGACTTAGACACTTTCAAAGACACTTTCAATTCACCAACTCTAAAATAGCTAATAAGTGTTGGCTAATAATGGTGATGATTCATGGTATTATGTTTCATTAGGTTGCAACATCGCAAACTTGTGACGCATAATAACACGAATCGTCAACGTTGCTTGGCTGAAAACTTGTTATGTTTTGTGAGATATAGTTCATGTGGATAGAGTTCTTGAACTCTATTCTCATGGACAGTTTTGTTTGATGATGATATTAACAGGTATGTAGAAAAAAAATTAATATTTTGAAAAAAGAGTTATTGCAAGTGGATTACTTCATTCAATCACTTAATGAAAATATATTGTATAGTCCAAGCTCTCATGGTGTTAGAACTTGGGAATTACTGGGTTAGGTTCGAGTTGCTTTCTAATATAAGGTTTTTATAATAAAACACCTTAAAGAAGAAATCCATAACATTTGGCAGAATTCTGGAAAACCCCTGTTGTCGCTACAATTTGGAAAATACTGGGTTAGGTTCGAGTTTCTTTCTAACCTAGGGATTTTATAATGATTTTCAATGATCTAAGGGTTAGGTTCTAGTTTCTTGCTTATAACAAAACATGTCTCGGCAATCCTGCTCGGGGCAGCGACTGATTTTCATCCTTATCCAACGGACTGAGCATACATGTGAGCAAAAAAAATCTAACTATGGTGGAACTCGAATCCTTCTCTAAACGTCCCTTAAGCATCTCATTTGGGTGGGGTTGGCTTAATAGCTTATTTGGGAACTGGTTGCTGAGATAACTCACATAAAAACATTCAAACCAATTTGAATGCGAACCAAAATGTGATGGGTTTGTCCACTAATTGTAAAGTTTAGACTCACCAAACTTCAAAATCCATATTAGCCAATATGGGTCAAATGCGGGTTAGCTGAAATTGCCAAATTGGGTCTGTCATTAGCTGATTAATGTAAATGCATGCACAGTAAAGAAAACCCATTTTTGAAAGCTGATAAGGAAGGATTCAAGTTGGTGAAGAAGCAGGTAGTATAGACAGAGACCCTTTGGGTTGTTGGTAAAAGTAAAGTAATCAAGTAGGCAAGGTATATAAATGAGGTGTCTAATTTCTCACCCACACAAGAGCCCGTTCACCATAACCGAGTGAGAAGGAACACATCACCACTGGGCGAGAGAGTGAGGACCATTCGACCCCATAAAAATGATGGCTTGCTTTATCCAAAGCCTAAATTGATAAGGCGGGATTGAAACGTACCAACCCTACACAACCTGGGTCTAAGCTTGCTCTAATAGCCTCTGCCTTTCCTCTATTGGCTAAGAAACCATGGAGATTTGCAGGACTATATTAACAATTTAAAAATAGACATGAATTAGGGCACGGTAATCACAATTTTGGGATCCATTGTCTCGACTGACAATTGGCCTCCTTGTCTGCTACAAAACCACAATTATCCACTCTCACTCTTCATGGCCTGTCCAAATCGTTGCTCCCACTGATATTGTTCTCTGGCAAGTTGGGCAGATTGACCCTTGATCACTGAAAGACAAGCACCCGACGAGATGCACAGCACAAAGGAAAGCTTTCTTGTGATCACTGAACATAGGCACCCGGTGAGATGCTCAGAAGAAGCTTTCTCGTGAAGCTGAAAGGAAAATAGTGCGCCACAGTTAGTGTTTTTTGTGCTTTTATGTTTTTGTTATATATATATATATATATATATATATATATATTATAAATAATTGTTTTATTATTATTTATATATATTGTTTTATGTTTTAATTAATTAATTTATTTATGCCTATTTTATTTAGTTATATATATATATATATATATATACTATGTTTTATTTATATGTGTTTTATTTTATTTATTTATTTATACTATGTTTTATTTTATTTTTATATACAAAGAGGGGGGTGTATCTATGTGAGTCTTTATGTGTGTAGTGAATCTATGATGATGAGGGTGAGGATGTCGCTGATGATGATGATGTCGATGATGATCATGATGTTATCCATGACACTGATCATTATGATGATGATGTTGATGAAGATGAGGATGTTGATTAAGAGGATGAAGATGATGCTGATGATGAAGACGAAGATGATGATGATGAAGATGACGACAATGATGATGATGAAGAAGAAGAAGATGATGATGATGGTGATGACCGTCTTGATATCATATGATATGATGAAATTTTTAACCATGTTGATGATGATGATGATGATGATGCTGATGATGCTGTCAATGGAGACGACGTTGTTGGTGATGATGACGCCGACGATGCCGCCGACGGTGACGACGATGCCAACGACAACGACGACTATGATGGATGATGATGATGTTGATGGATGATAATGTTAATGATGATGATGATGTTGTTGATGATGAATATGATGATGATGATGATGATGATGATGATGAAGATGATGATGAAGATGGTGATGATGATGATGAAGATGATGTTGATTATGGTGAAGAATAAGAAGATGATGATGATGATGTTCATGATGATGATGACGATGATGAACCACATGATGATGATGTTGATGAAGATGATGATGAAGATGATGATGAAGAAGAAGATGATGATGATGAAGATGATGTTGATGATGATGAACATGATGACGATGACGATGATGATGATGTTCATGATGATGATGAGGATGGTGATGATGATGATGATGATGAACCATAGGATGATGATGACGATGACAATGATGTGTGATGAAGATGATGATGTGTGATGATTATGATGATGATGATGATGTGTGATGATGATGATGATGTTGATGATGATGATGATGTTGTTGTTGTTGATGATGATGATATGTGTGATATGATGATGTTGATGATGATGATGATGATGGGGATGATGATGATGATGTTGATGAAGATGATGAAGATGATGATGATGATGATGATGATGATGATGTTGTTCATGATGATGATTAAGATGATGAACCACATGATGATGATGTTCATGAAGATGATGATGATGATGATGAATATGATGATGAAGAAGAAGATGATGACGATGATGAAGATGATATTGATGATGATGAACATGATGATGATGATGATGATGATGATGATGATGACGACGACGATGAGGATGGTGAAGATGATGACAATGATGAACCACATGATGATGATGTTCATGAAGATGATGATGATGATGATGAAGATGATGATGATGATGATAAAGATGATGTTGATGATGATGAACATGATGATGATGATGATGATGATGAGGATGGTGAGGATGATGACGATGATGAACCACATGATGGTGATGTTCATGAAGAGGATGATGATGATGATGATGATGATGATGATGAAGATGATGATGATGTTGATGATGATGATGATGATGATGATGATGATGATGTTCATGATGATGATGAGGATGGTGAGGATGATGATGACGATGAACCACATCATGAAGATGATGATGATGATGATGATGATGAAGGTGATGATGATGATCTTGATGATGACAAAGATGATGATGAAGATGATGATGATGATGATGAAGATGATGTTGATGATGATGAAGATGATGATGACGATGAGGATGGTGAGTATGATGATGATGATGAACCACATGATGATGATGTTCATGAAGAGGATGATGATGATGATGAAGAGGATGATGATGAAGAAGATGATGATGATGTTGATGATGATGAAGATAATGATTATGATGATGATGTTCATGATGATGATGAGGATGGTGAGGATGGTGGAATGACAACATTTAAACGACTTAAGAATCCATTGTTGTGCCAATTTAACAAAGTCTAAATATCTAAAATGATTTTTATGTTTGTCACCAAACTATAAAGTTGCGGTAAGATCAAAGATATATGAAAAAATTGAAATCTTCGTGAGCCATAAGGTATGTAAAAGATTAAAAAAAACATTAATGTTATGTTGTACATTCTTAACATCGAGATATTTTTATTATAGCAATAAACTAAGTAAAAATTGTGGACATCAATTTTGCTAACTACATTCTTCTATATAAATATCTTATTTAAATTAAATACTTTTTAAAAATAAACTTAAAACATTCGAAACAAAAATATAATGATAAATTCTAAAATTACATATAAAATATTTTATGGAAATTAAACATTTCAAATATAAATAAAATTAAATATTTATAGTTATAATCACTTTATTTTTATTAGAAAATATAACGTCAAAAGAAAACCATGTGTGTTACTAACTATAATGTAGCTTATGTGCATTATCAAATGATAAAGGTTTAGGCATAAATCACTTTAAATTAATATTTATTTATAGTATTTGGCAATATAAGTAACTCACACTATCAAGATATTAGTGTTTTAAAACACTAATCCTCATGCTATGATTATGATGATGACGATGACGATGACGACGACGGCGATGACGATAATGATGATTTTGATGACAACAATGACAATGATAATGTTGATGACAGTGATGATGGTCATGATGATGAAGACAATGATGATGACGTCGATGATGATGATGAAGATGATGATGAAGGTGATAGTTATGATGATGACTATTATGATGATTATGATGACGACGACGACGATGATGATTATATATGATGAAGATGATGATGATGATGTTGAGGATGGTGATCATGATGATGATGATGATGATGATGATGTCCATAATTCTTTCTAAAAAGAAATAAGATAAAAGAATAGGTCTAATTAAATATTTACCTTTCATTATATTTCATCATTGACGATGGCGACGAGGATGATGAAGATGATAACAATGCTACAGACGGCGATGACGATGATATGAAGTAATTAATTTGATCTAGGTTTAATTTTAATGATGATGATGATAATTATGATTTTGATGACGACGATGACAATATTGATAATGATGATGACAATGATCATGAGGATAACAATGTCATATTCATCGATTATGATGAAGATGATGATGTTTGTGATGATTATGTTGATGAGGATGATGATGATGAAGATGATATAGTGATGACGATAACGATGATGAAGATGATATGATGAAGACGATGATGATGCTACAGATGATGATGATGATGCTATGAAGTAATTAATTTTATCTAGGTTTAATTTTAATGATGATGATGGCGATGAAGATGATCATGATGATGGCGACGATGATGACGATGATGATGATAATTATTATTTTGATGATGACGACGACGATGACGATGATGATAATTATGATTTTGATGACGATGATGACAATATTGATAATGATGGTGACAATGATCATGAGGATAAGTCATCGTCTTCTTAATCCATGTCATCGTCTTCTTCATCTAATTCATCATCTATAGCATTAAATCCAGAGTAAACATTGTAAGGGTTGGCCATATCATCATTGTCATCATCATCAGTTATGCTCATCATGTCATCTTCGGTATAAATTTCATCAACATTGTTTGCTACATCATCAGATTCAACTGTTTCTTGGAGTACATATTCTGTTGGATCATCATCATCATCTAACTCATGTTGATCATGCTCTGTGTCATCGTATCCTTCTTCCAGAGAACCCTCTTCATTAGCATCATCTAGGTTATACTTTACCGGCCTTCCCCTTGGATTGTGTATCACAACAAATGACCAGCCTGCTTTATCTGGAACCTCTGAGTAAAATACTTGTTCACATTGGCTTGGAAGAACATAGGGCTCTATTCCTGGCTCAAACAACCTTGTGTTTACCATGTTGAATCCATTAATCATGTTCAATAATAGCTCTATCGGGATCACGTTGATTTAATCGTAACCTGTACCATTTGACAATGAATAGAACTACCTTAAAGGATTTAAATTTACACTATATAATATCTTCCAAAATACCCATAGTATCGATTTTCTAAGACTTCTGGATGTCTGTCAGTTCTAGATGAAACATTGGTAACCTCAAAGACAGCTGATACCCCAGAATCTGATGTTTTCTTTATTTCATCCAATTTTTTGATCTGATATCTACCTCCATTGCAGACCACAACCTTATGGTGTTTTTCCTGCAATAAGAAATACATGAAAAGATTACACAACCATTCAATCCTTATGCAGAAATACATGGAAAATAAGAACATGTACGTCAAAATGTAATTTGCAAAATAAAAAATTTAGAGGGATTGATTAATTAAATGCTTGCCATTTTATCTTTTACACCATTTTCCAAATCAATTTCCCTTTTTGTTAGATTGCTATCTCCATTGCGTTGTGCTTCTTTTACCAATGAAGCCACACCTTCCCATGATATTGCTTGACCCGATTGTTCACATCATTCAATCCATACCTTCATCCAGTAAATATTGTTTGCGATGTATAAATGAATTGCATCCCATTCTCGACCAACTGTTTAGTGACAATAACCATTAAAATGAAAGAAAGGTGTAAATATCTTGAACAATGTATATGCTCTTAATTGAAGTAATTATGAATAGAAAATACAATTAGAATATGAAGGATATAATAAACATCCACTAGATAGTAATTACCTTACATCTTCCTCAATCTACCTTTCACCTTCAGTTGCTCCCCTTCAAATTTGTTATTGGAGTCCGGATCACAAATGCGACGTAATTTGAGCTTTGATGCTAAAATACTTAGATATTCACTAACATGCAACATGTTTTGGTATACCATATATCCTTCCATCATAGAAACCTCAGCATGTGCTCATTGTCTCACCAAACCCTTAATAAATTTCAAGTGCCTCTCAACCATCCACATGGACCTTGAGTGCACAGGTCCACACAAATCAATCTCCTCAACTTGGTGTATGAGGTAGTGTTGCTGTGCATTGAAAAATGTCGATGGTAGATTCTTCTACATTTCACACATGAGACGAGAAATTTCTCTCCTCCAATACTTTATATCTTCTTTATGGATTTCTTTAGATGTCAACCATCTACAAGTGACACAAACCAATAACGATATTTATAAAAAATAAACATTAAATTACAATATATGATGAAATAGTGCACAAAAAAAACAAATATAAATTATACGGAGAATTAAAGAAACACTAAGCACATGCAAGTAATTGCTAGTTACCTCATGTATTTACCAAGATTATATATAAATTGTTTGACATTGTTGTTGAAGTTGTCTAGGAAAGAGAAAGGTAGAACATACTGTATCAATATACAAAGCATGCCATTTATTAAACAAAGAGTATACAAACAAGAAAAAAATATACGTAGTAAATTGACAAAAAAAATTATATGGACATAACAATAGTAATTACCTTGATGAAGACATGCCAATCATGTGTTTTGACCCCCACAAAATCACCTTTTTTGGTTATGATATTCTTCAAGTTTGCACAAAATCCAGTGGGAAGTTTAATTTTCCGCATTACTTCTTTGACAACATTGCTTTGTTGCTCCATAAACATCCATGGAAATGAGTTTACATTAACTTGTTCTTCGTTGGTATGAAATTGGATGACATCTTTCATTGCATGGTTGCTTTCTTGAATGTCTTTGCAAGCTTTCACAACTTTATCTTTCTCCATCCTTAGCTCTAGTAGTCTCCATAAGGTTTCAGTAACATTCTTTCCAATATGCATTGTATCAAACAAATGAGCAATTTGTAGGTGCTCATAGTAGGGCAACCTGCTGAATTGAATCGGATAACTTTTCACTCCTCGTGGAAGCCCATTAATTCCTTCATGATCATGATGGACACCATGAATATTATTTTATAAATAAATTACATCATAAATAAAATATGGACACTACAGTAAACGACTCACAATAAAAATTAAAATACATAACAATTCATATACGATGATCCATACGTACCATGATGATGATTTCTATTGTATTGCATCTTCCAAAGGTGAGGTGTCATTCTCCGTGGTTTTAATTCAGTTTCCTGCTTCCCATTGAAAATATTTTTTTCAGTTGTTCTATACCTGTGATTCTTAGAGAGGAAATGCCAATACTCATCAAACACCTCCTTTCTTAAGCTTTTTGAATGATGAGAATT
>LPNX010117579.1:152467-188488 GCA_001517045.1 Pseudotsuga menziesii | reverse complement strand
GACATTCTGTTGAAAATTCATGCTGATTATAATATATAACATGGTCATCGGGGCATGCATGAATTGCTTCATAATGCATTCCAATCTCTTTCATGATGGAAAAATATCGATATGTGCGAGGTAAAATATTTGATGGTGGTAACAAAAATTCAGCTATCAAGCTACAAAAAAATTAAAAAAATGGTTAATGTAATAAATAAATAATATTAATGAAACATGCTTCATCCATATGATGATCAATAATGAGTTAAAAATACAATTATTAGAGGAATACAGATAAGGTTTATCATGATCCTATATATGTGATGGATTATTTTACATACCTTAGCATCCGTGTGATTGCAATTTTGAAAGACCATTCATAACCTTCAAGTTCATTATCAACAATACAGTAGAGAGAATATTTGTTTTGGAGCCTTCATAAAGGGGTTCATATGCCTTATCGAGAAGAGGTATATCATGAACATCATCAAAGTCATCATCATTTTCATTATCAATGTCATCGTCATCATCCTTTCTAACGTTAAATGAATCATGGATCAATGTATTTGTACCATCATATTCAATTACATTATCGGTATGATCATCTTATTCAATATGATCATTTACTTATTCTCCATTAAACATACACACTCCATGATCCTGATCCTGAACTTGTTCTAAAAGCACTTCCTCTGGACGATATGCTGTAGGGTGTCTTTCCTTTAATATAAATACATGGAAACATCAATAGATATACATTAATATATGAAAAATAAAAATAATACATACAATTACCAAAAAAAATGAATATAATAAACTTTATAATGCTAAACCTACAAATGGACGATATTCGTTCCCCTCCTCAGCGTGTCCATGTTCCCTGCAATGTTTTGTGGCTGTTGAGATCAATATTATTATCCTCTTAAATCCCCTACATTGAGCACATGGACAATAACATTTTCCATCGCCCCTTCGTTTCGCTGCATCCCATAGTCTAGCAAGAAATTGTCGGTTGTATTCGTTTGGATTCAGAATATTTCTATTTGACATTTTGTCACAAAATTCGTTAATGAAAATAATCGACTGTCTTAAAAAATCAAGTTCCATTCATCAACATTTTTTCAAATTGAGAGAAGTCGAAGAATAAAAAATTCTTGGCAAACTGTCTATTGATGAAAAAAAATTCCCACAACTGCCCGTTGTTGAAGAATAAAAAAATACCTGAAAACTTCCGTCAAGGAACAAATAATTTTCAAAAATCGTCCATTGCTTCTACAACAAACATGTCGAAATGTTTAAAACAATTTATATTTATAATGGCCAAGCGTTGGATATTCGACACCTTGAACATAGTTACCGTTGAAAATATGGGACCATAAATTTAAAATCATGTAAACCTTACATTTAAAAAAAAAAAAACCTATACATCCTGTCGGATCTCCGATGCTAAGGGGTCAGATATCTAACACTATTGGGTCCACATATCGTTGAATATCCGACACCATACTGTCAGATATCTGACATCAGATCATCGGAGATCCGATGCTTGAAGGTCAGATATGCAACACTCTGGGGGTCGGATATCTGATGCCTGCTGTGTCGGATATTCGACGGCGCTATAAAACTGTTTTGATCGGCATTATTTTCAGTGATTACTATTCGACACATTCGTATAAAATGTTGGATGACGTTGTAATCTGATGTCGAATTTTGGGTTTAAATCCTATTGTGGAATGAGTCTACCTTTTGAGAACCCTAGTGTCCAGAGGAAATGAGTTTGATATTGTTTGAGGATAAATGTTATGCACTCTATATTATTTTTGAAATCCCTAAGTTTATTATCATAGAGTGGATGTTAGGTGTTAAATTATTAATAAGCCTTGCTCAAATGTCAAGCTCTAGGGTTTATGTATTGCAGAAATAATATAGTGATTGCAAAAACAGTATAATAGGTGCATAAAGAGCATAGTGTCTACATAAACTATATAATACCTGCAAAAATTGTATATAGTTAAAGAAATAACATATAGTCTATAGAACATACTATAGTGTACAAATCCAATATATAAATATTTTTTTTTGTAAATAAGGTGGAAAAGAGTTAGGCATTCATATTTTCCTCCCAAACACCATTTCTATGCAAATGATAGAGGTGAAAGGTGCAAAATATGTATTCTTTTGCATCCAAAGTTGGAGCAGTGAAGACCTTTTTCCTTGATCATAACTAGTCCAAAATAGAGAACAACAAAAGAGGATGAGGAAGAAGAAATCTCAGAGGTAGGCGGGGTAGATGCAAAAGACCATATTTGAAGTGTAAGCACTATGGGAAGAATGGACATGAAGCAAATCAGTTTGGGCCCCTTGGGACTCCATGAAATAAATGCATCACCATAAAGAAGACAAAAGGAATATCCAAGAGATTGGTAAAAGCTCCTGATTTGTCTCATTGCATTGTTGCACATTGTAATCTTGGAATAAATGAAATCACGTCTCTTTCATCTTATAAATATTGTTGATTTATTAATACTAGTACAAGATCCCACATGACCCTTAGAAAATATTGTTTTGAAGAATTCAATGAAGCTGTAGATGGTATAGTGTATTTTGCAGACAAATCCAACCTTAAACCAAAGTAAATTGGTTCCATCAGGATTGAACTACCTGGATTCCCTGAATTTTTATTGTAAAATGTTCTCTTAGAGTTGCAGATAATCCTGTTGTCCTTGGTGCATATTTGAAAACAAGGCCATTCCATCCACATGTTCGATGGAATCGTAGAGATAAGGAATTCCTCTAACAATAAGGTCACCGCGACTGGATATGAAGAGGAAAGTTGTTGAAGTTGAAGGGCTCATCTGCAAGAGTTTAGAAATTTTTCTACCTCTCTCAACATGGAGAAGGTAATCTATCATCCAATTTGTTATGACATGATAGATATGGTCTTTGTAACAATAAATTAATAAATTAATATTAATATTAATTTATTATTAATTAACAAATTATCTAAGTCAATAGTCATGCCCTTTTATGAAAATGTGCATGATGGGCTTATATAAATACCAAACCTATGTAACTATAAATCATCCATCATACATTAAATTTTTACATTACTTAGTCATTTATGGCTTTCTTAGGTTACTGGTACTGGTTATCCGATTATTGAGGAATTTTGTTCCTCCAGTGGTATTTGGCCTTAATTCTCAGACCTTGTCTGATTTTTGGCTTGTAGCCTTATTCTAGGGTTTTCCTAAAAAAATAGGACCTTGTCCTTATAAAAACAATAAAAAAGGTAAAACTAAAACCCCCAAAAAAGTAAAACTAAAACCCAAAAAAAGAGGTAAAAGTAAAACCCAAAAATAGAGGTAAATAATAAAACAAAAAAAGGGTAAAAAGTAAAACCACACATGGTTTCTTAATAAGTTGGTTTGGGTTTATTCTACAAAAAAAAATAAATGAGATTTGAACTTAAGTGGGGAAGGTAACACTCATTCCTCCCAACCACCCAATCTACACCATTTTACAAAACTTAAGGGGAAAAAAATCTAAAAGTGCATAATAATTGCTACCAAGAAGCAATTATTAATAAATAATATTAATATTTAATATTTAATAATTCTAATAAATTACATATATTATATACAAAGGGAAAAGAGAACAAATTAAAATTAGGAAAGAAGACAAAGCAAAAATGGAAGAAACGGATTTTAATAAAATAAAGAAAATATTTATGAACTTTCCAACGAAAGTGTCGATGGCCATGCTGAAAGTTAATAGGATATTTGATGAAATTCAAATTGTCATCACTATATGTCCATCCAACACGGAAAATTTTATAAACATTGATGTCACAAATCAAGTACAAATTCAAGAATCAATGAAGAATGAGTCAAACGAAGATCAAATAAAAGTACCATTACAAATCGATGATTATCATTTTTCAGGTCAATTCACCGTTGCAGCTATAGACGACCATATCATCGACATTATGTTGGGTTATAACTGGCTAGAAACACTAGGAACATTCTGTGTCAATCCCAAAAATAAGTGCATCACCTTCTTCCATGAGAAGAAGAAAATAACGCTACATGATTTCTGAGTGATAGTCCCCTTATTTCAAACTACAGACGAAGAACCAACTAATGGACGATATGAAGAGTTAGAAGAAAAAATAAATATTTTAAACAAATTCATCATGGAAAAATATAATGAGTTGGGGCACATCCAAAGAAAGTGAGAAAATCAAGAATTTGAGTTATGTCAACATCAATAACAAAAGGAAAAATTCCAGCAACAACATGACGACATTAAGAAGACACATAAGTTGGAAATGACAAAAAGTTATCTAGCAATACAAGAGAAATTTTCTGTCTACCAAATCATAACAAAACACTAAATACAATGATTAAAAAACTAAAACATAGTAGTAAGTGTTGATGTAATTATAACTTCAGAATGTATTCATCTGTATATCTTATGCATTGTACCTCGATGTTTTTTCCGGGATGTGTCTGTAATGTATTTGAGTCATGTCATACCCCGATGTTTATTCTGGGAAGTTTCTATAATGTAAACAAATCATGTCAAGTCATTGTGGGTAACCCTCCTATTCGTCAAGGGATAAATTCCCCACAGTTATGGGGCCCTAAGGTTATTATACTATCCTAGAGAAGTCGACCCTAGGTGAGTAATTGTAAGTTGGGCCAATAGTTCCCACCATTGTGTTAAGGATAAACCTCCTTGTTGGTTGGAGGAGGAAAAGTCCCCACAAGTTGTGGGGCACTAGGGTTATTAGACACTCCTAAAGATGTCGGCTCTAGTATAATTGTTAAGTGAGGCCGACATGTTGGAGTGGGTTTCAAGTGAATGAAAGCATATAAATAGAGAGTGAGTCTCTCTATTTATCACACACTCACTCACTCATTGGGGTGCATGAGTGAGAGGAGAAGTTGTTGTGACAAGAGAGAGACTACTGCTGTTGGGAGATCATTTTTATGTTTTTGGGTTTTAATTTTGGTGCTGATTCTATCTCTGAGGAAGTTTTGGGGTTTTCTCCTTTATGGTTTCTTCGAGTAAAATTCTTTGTGTCTCTTGTCTCTTGTGTTTTATTGCTGTGCATGTTATTCTCTTAGTTAAAGATCCTAAGATCATAATGCTAGCTTGAATGATAAAAATATAACATGGTATCAGAGCTAACCTAAGAAGAATACATTGTACAACTACAAAATCTAGGTCTTCTTACTTTCTGGGTCTCTCTCCATTATCTATCAACAAACGTATGCTAGGATGACTCTCCATTGAAGGGCACATCTTTCTATCGAAGCAAAATTCGATTCCGAGCATTTTCAGTTTTGGTGCAAGAAATTAGGGCTTCTTACAGAAGGGCAATTTTTGAGTGAGCCTGGCATAGGATTTCCCTCCTCATTAAAATCTAAGTTTAGAGACCTGGATCAATATTTTTGGTTGGGTATAACTCTGGGAAAGTCAAACCCTAGTTTGACCCCGAGCTGGAAAAAGCCTAAAATACTAAAACTGATAAGTTTTGGTACATTCTCTATATCTCGGGATTGGCGAAGGATCAAGAGTGGAAAATTGCAAAGGCCAAAGATAAAATCCTTATTTACACTATGTACAAACTTTAGCCTCATATTTTCTATATTCTGGGAGATATGATCCTTCCAAGTTAGGGCTCTAGCCTCTTCCAGAATTCATCCCTAAACAGGACAGCTGTGGGGAATTGCTATATATTGGGACACAAAGGTCCAAATAAAATTTATGAAGATTTTCCAAAAATGGAATGGAATTTAATTTCTATGGTCCAAGTTTCATATTCAAAAAATGAACTAGTGACACGTGGCAGTCCGCACAACTTCGCTGTGCTGAACAGTCTTGTAACAAGTCACCTTGGGAAAATGTTCATAAGTCCCAATTGGTGAAACCAATTTTGATGAAATCTATGGTGTTGGAATAGGGACATTTGAGGATACCTTAGTGCTAAGTTTTAAACATAGAGAATTAATTTTTGGTGAATGAATTAAAGTAATAGGCATTTCTGCAGAAGAAATTGGAAAACTAGGGCTTCCTGTTCCAGGAGCTTCTCTCCACTGTTTTTAGAAAAGGAGTACATTGAACAACTCAACTTGAATAGATATATATTTATATCCAATCAGATATGAAATATTCCAAGTTTTGAAAATTAGGGTTTCTCTGACAAACCCTAGATCAGCCAACTCCAGAACCAGGATGGACACCTCAAATCGGTAAGATCTAATCTTTTGCTATTTGCATTTGAGGTTCTCATTTCAAAGTGATCTATCACATTAGCTTGATGATAATATTGGTGAATTTAACAACTTCCAAGCATGGAATTATTTGATCTCTCTAAAGAAAATGAATCGGACACCTACATGAGTAGAGAGGTTCCAGTTCCAGAGGGAGATGAGGCTAAAAGCATTACACCAGAAGAACTTGGTCAAGGCCAAGAAGATCATTGTTGATTCAATCATGGATCACATTGTACCACAAGTGTCTTCCCTAAAGACACTGAAGATGTTTGATTCCTTAACCAAGCTATTTGAAGGGAATAACATAAATTAGAATATGACTTTGAGAAAACAGGTTAAGAATGTGAAGATCCATAATGCAGAGACCATAAAGTCATACTTTATGGGGGTATCTCAAATCAAAGAACAACTTGAAGCGGTAGAAGAAGAAGTGGAGAATGCAGAAGTGGTGATAACCACCTTGAATGGCCTCCTAGGATCATGGGATTCATTCATTTGAAGAATGTGTGCTAGAAGGAAGTGATTACTTTCAGCAGACTCTAGGAAGAGCACACACAAGAAGAAGCTCAACTAATAATAAGAGAAAAGAATATGGGAGGAACTGAAGTTCAAGCTATCACCATCCCAAGAAGATCCCTCAAGTGATGAGGAATATGAAGAACTCAACTCTTGAAGAACCTCTTATCCACCTTAGCATTTGGATAAGAAACGATGCTATTATGAATAAAGAAGAAGATGAAGCTAAAGGATCAAGTAGGAGTCTACCCATGAAACAAATAAAGATAAGTATTCAATTGTCATTTCATGACATTGTTTTGTTATGCATTTGTTTATATTCAGTTAATGTATTATGCATGATAGAATGTTTGCATTAATGATAGTATATTGCTAATATGCATGTGATGGGTAAGTAGCTCATGGTGCTATACAATTATCCATTGCTACTTATCTATAATGAAACCTCTTTGCTGACATATTGGATTAGTGCACAATCTCAATGTTGTCCTGGTAGAGATGGAAGGCATCTAGAAAAGTTTCCGTGAGATATGGATGAATGTTGTATTGGATAAAGTAGTTGCATGATCATATATTTATAAGAACTTTCCAGTATGAATATTCCTTATGAAATGTTTCTAACCATACAAATGCATTTGACTTGTAGGAAAGATCGCATACATAATCGACTACAAGAAAAGAAGAATGAGACTTGTTCCGAAGAACAAGTAACGACAGTTCAAGATGAAAAATAATATGACGAATGCAATGACATCATTGATGCAAAACCTTCCAAGAAGAAAGGGAAGACCAGTTCAAGAAGAATGATGTCTAGAATGTAGTATCGATACATGAAGGAAAGTTCATAGTTCCATCATGCAGTAAATGGAAACATTGTGGGATACTAGGCAAGATTCGTAGCACGAGGCTTCTCATGAAAAGAAGGCATAGCCTATGAAGAGACATTTGTAGCCAGTGGGAGTTGAGACACATGATAGGCAGAATCATGTGTACAAATGAAAGAATGTCTTATACGAGATCAGAAGACACCCATGGGATAACACATACATGAGGAGATTGATGAAGATCTGAACCTTTGCTACAAGGTTGATAAAGGATGAAAAGCTCACAGATGGGTGTGAGAAGAATGCTTTCATAGATAGAGGATCTTGGCATCTAGTGACCCTAGATGGATACATAGAATATTAGTAGTAGAGGAAGATACTTATCACTCTAGTACAGAATGTCTCAGTGCATAGAGTATGAAAGACAGAGGGAGTATGATGCTTCAGAGGGAGTGACTACAGAAGATCCTAAGGTTTGGCATGGTATGATAGGATGGACAGATTACTGATGACTCTAGGATTTACTGAGAGCAAAGTGGATTCCAACCTTTGCTTCAAGGTTGAAGGAAAAAGACTAGTGATGCTCCTATTATGTGTCGATGCACTACTTTTCTAGGCATGGAGGTGTGGACAAGGGAAGTATGTAGTAGAGATCCCAAAGAGGTTCAGGATGATGGACTGCAAGGTCATGACCACACCTATGTCATTGAACATGAAGCTGTTGAGTGATGCTTCATCAGAGATGGTTGATGCTACGATGTATTGTTAGATGATTTTTTCATTGATGTACCTGACAGATACAAGACCCGATATTTTCTTTGCTGTGAACACATTGGGACATGTTCACTTGATGGTTGCAAAGGTTACAGTTGAGTATGGGCTCAAGTATGATATGAATCAGAAGATTAAAATGGAAGGTTATGTTGATTCAGATTGGGCAGTGCCATCAATAAGAATAACACTTTAGAATGTTGCTTTAGTATGGGATCAAGTGTGATTTCTTGGTTTAGCAAGAAGTAGTTTTGTGTGGCACTGAGTACAGCTGAAGCAGAGTATGTCACAGCTTGTTCAGCTAGTTGTGAGGCAATATGGATAAGGAAGCTACTGTCTGATTCATTTGATCTCTATATGGATGCTACTTGTATACATTGTGACAACCAGAGTTGCATGAAGTTGTCAGAGAATCCAGTGTTCTATGACAAGTTGAAGCATATCGAGATCAAGTATCACTATATCAGGGATGTGGTGTAGAGGGGAGCAGTGAAGCTCTAGTATGTTGCGACAGAGGAATAGATAGCTGATGTGTTGATGAAGCCATTGGCTAGGGTGAAGTTCAAGTACTTCAGGGAGAATCTTGGTGTTCTCTAGATCAAGGTTTCCTCCAAGGGGAAATGATGAGACCTAGAGCTATTCTAACATGGTGAGAGGATTGGTTCCTTCCATGGTCAGATGTAAGGGATGATCCATTCTGTCATGGTGAGAGGATTGGTTCCTTCCATCTCAGATATGAGTGCTGATCCATTCTAATGTGACTGTAGGACTAGTTCCTACATGATTAGAAGTAAGCGTTAAATGCCATTCTTGGAATGGAGGTGCCTGGTCAGTTATCAGAAATACTCGATATAGGACTGAGGGCCTTTCTGATACGACTGTAAGATGTAGTATTACATGATTAGATGTGAGTGCATGGCCATTCTGATGTGATTGAGGGATTGGTTCCCACTTGATCAGATATAAGGGCTGTTTCCATTCTTGGAATGGAGGCACTTGGTCAGTTACCAGGTAGCTCAGTCTGGGACTGGGGGTCATTTGATATGACTATAGGATTGGTTCCTACTTGATTAGATGTGCGTGCAATCCCTTTCAAACATTCATGTTGGGTTGGTTCCTCGCATGTGTCGGATGTAAGTGCAGATCCCTTTCAAACATGCATGTTGGATTGGTTCCTTGCATGTGTTGGATGTAAGTGCAGAGCCCTTTCAAACATGCATGTTGGATTGGTTCCTCGCATGTGTCGAATATAAGTGCAGATCCTTTTTGAACATGTATGTTGGATTGGCTCCATGCATGTGTCAAATGTAAGTGTAGAGACTTTTTGAACATGTATGTTGGATTGGTTCCTCGCATGTGTCAAATGTGAGTGCTGGGCCTTTCTAACAGGGTTGTGGGATTGGTTCCCACATGGTCCGAATGTGAGTGTTGGGCATGCCTTTCTGATATGATTATAGGATTGGTTCCTACATGATTAGATATAAGTGTTGGGTGGGCCATTCTGACTTAGGGTCAGATATAAGCGTTGAAGAATACCTACGTGGAGGCTAGGCCTACAACCAGCATGAAAAAGGTCTGGCTCTGTAGAAATTCCTATGACGGAAAGAATTAAGAGATAGTACCTATGATGATGATCCAACAGAGATGTTCCAGCACAGAGATGATCTAGGTCTAGTGATGATCCAGATCCAATGATGGTGATCCAGTGATGATGATCCTAATCGAGTGATGATACAGATCCAGATGAAGATGACTTGAATATGAAGATGATGAGAACTCAATGATGATACAGATGATACAGAGAAGAAGACTTGTGTTGATAAATTTTGTTGAGAGAATACCTTCCTAGTTAATATGGAGTGTTGATGTAATTATAACTTCTAAATGTATTCATCCGTATATCTTATGTATTGTACCCCGATGTTTATTTCGAGATGTGTCTATAATGTATTTGATTCATGTCATACCCCGATGTTTATTCCGGGAAGTTTCTATAATGTAAACAAGCCATGTAAAGTCATTGTGGGTAACCCTCCTATTGGTCAAGGGTTAAAGTCCTCACAGTTATGGGGCCCTAAAGGTTATTAGACTATCCTAGAGAAGTTGACCCTAGGTGAGTCATTGTAAGTCGAGCCAATATTCCACACCATTGTTAAGGATAAATATCCTTGTTGGTTGAAGGAGGAAAAGTCCCCCCACGTTGTGGGGCACAAGGGTTATTAGAAACTCCTAGAGATGTCGACTCTAGTAAGTAATTGTTAAGTTAGGGCGACATGTTGGAGTGGGTTTCAAGTTAATGAAAGAATATAAATAGAGAGTGAGCCTCTCTATTTATCACACACTCACTCACTCATTAGGGCGCATGAGTGAGAGGAGAATTTGCTGGGACAAGAGAGAGACTACTGTTGTCAGGAGATCATCATTATGTTTTTGGGTTTTACTTTTGGTGCTGATTCTATCTCTGAGGAAGTTGCGGGGTTTTCTCCTTTATGGTTTCCCCGAGGAAAATTATTTATGTCTCTTGTCTCTTGTGTTTTATTTCTCTGCATGTTATTCTCTCAGTTAAAGATCCTACGATCATAATGCTAGCTTGAATGATAAAAATATAATAGTAAGAGGGAAATTTCTAGTGAATATCTCAAAGGAAGACTACTAGAAAAACATGAAGAAAATCAGTGTCAAAAGAATCTTATTCAAGAACTAGAGAAATAAATCAAGAAGTTAGAAAATAAAAAAGAGTCACAAGATGAAAGATTTGAAAAGTTTCAGATTCATAACAATCTACTGGAGAACAAAGTAGCGCAAATCCAGGAAGATGCATCCAGAAATCAAGTCAAGGAAGTTAAGGCAGGGCTCGCCATAGTTCAAAAGAAATAAAAAAAAACAACACATATGCCTTACAGACATCCCAATTATAATCGTCATTTTGACCAACGCCAGGGTCAAAATGAGCATTCAAAAAGGTCCAATTGAGATGACCCATTCCCCAAAATTATCTCAGAGGTTCGATCAAAATAAATCTGGGATGGACCATAGCAGATATGATGTGACAATTCTCCTGGGGAATCTGTAACTCTTATCGTCTTATTTCATCCAGTGTCGCAAAGGATCCAGAGATGGAAGTTCAAGAAAAATCAAACATGGTTGTCAATGAATCTTTGAGGACAAAGCTTCCCTTAAGGGGAAGGCAATGTAACAATAAATTAATAAATTAATATTATTATTAATTTATTATTAATTAACAGACTATCTAAGGCAATAGTCATTCCATTTTATGAAAAGGTGCATGACGGGATTATTTACAGCCCAAACCTATGTAACTGTAAATCATCCATCATACATTACATTTTTACATTCTACTTAGTCATTTATGGACTTCTTATGTTACTTGTACTAGTTATTCGATATCATTAAGTATATGTAGTGCCACTAGATCAACTAATGACACATAGGGAAAATGCCAATAAATGACTAAAAGTAAAATGTGTCACTTCTTGCCTCCATCTTCTTCCTTCAACCTTTAAACCCATTTATTCTCTAATGCTCTTTTTCTTGTAGGAAACTCAACCAGATCCCATGTTTGGTTTCTTACCAATGAGTCCATCTCCTCATTCATGCCTTGCTCCCACTTCTTTCTAGTTTCTACCTCCATTGCCTCTTCATAACATTCTGGTTCACCAGAATCAGTCATGAATAAAAAATATAGTGAAGGAGAGAATCATTTAGGGGGTCTCCTTAAACTGGTAGATCTTCTTACATTTGCAAGAGTTTGAGGTACCTATTGTTGCTCTTGATTTTCTGGTGCCTTTGGAACTTCATTTTCCTTGATTTCATCAAGCACTATGTACGTTGTGTTTTCCTTTTCCTCTTTCTTTCCCTGCAATTGATCTTTGTACATAACATTTTCATTAAATATAATGATTTTGTGGTTTTCATAATCCCATAAGCGATAACCAAAATCATCAACCCCATATCCAATAAAGGTATATTTCTTGGATTTATCCTCAAGCCTCGTTCTATTTTCTTTATGAATATTGGCAAATGCTTCACAACCAAAAGTTCTCAGAAATGAGTAGTTTACCTTTTTACTTCTCCATTCCTCCTCTGTAATTCCACCATCTAAAACAATTAACGGCCCTATGTTTATTAAATAAACAACACTATATACAACATCAACCCAAAACTGTAAGGGAAACCTTGAATGCAATCCCATACACCTTACATGCTCCATGATCATTATGTTCATCCTTTCTGACACACCATTTTCTTGTGGTGTTCCAGGGACTTCCTTCTCTCTGTGAGTCCCATTGTATGAACAAAAAATATCAAAATCCTTGCTTCAATATTCACCTCCATTATCATATCTGAGAAATTTCAACCTTTTTCATTTCTTATTTTCAACCAAATCTTTCCACTTCTTAAAAGTAAAAAACACACTAGGTTTTTGTCTAATGCTATATACCCAAAATTCTCTAGTTACATTATCAATGAAAGTAACATAATAACAAGATCCATTGAGATATTGTTCCTGATTTGGTCCCCATACATCTGTATGCACATGATCTAATTTTTCACTCTGCTTTTGTTTCCCAATCTTAAGAAATCTAATTCTCTTTTGCTTTCCATAAACACAATTCTCACATAATTCCAAACTTACTTGCTTCAGATCTGGAGGCAATTTCCTTGAGCAGAGAATCTACATCCCCTTCTCACTCATGTGGCCAAGCCTATGTTGGTACAATGCTGCACATGTTTATGTGGAATCTACAGAGATAGAATAATCAACAAATTATGAATACATAAATAAAACGTGCCTATCCTATCTCCTTTTGTTATTACCAGTGCTCCTTTAGTGATCTTCCACCACATTTTTTCAAACGTAGACAAACAACTGCTATCTCCCAACTTCCCTATTGAGATCATATTTATTTTCATAGAAGGAATATGCCTTAAATTATTTAGTAGCTATTCATTTCCTTTATTTAACTTAATATGTACCTTACCCATTCCAATAATTTTACATGGTTCACTATACCCTAATAAAACATGTCCAAAATAATTTGGAAAAAAATCATGAAAGAATTTCCTATGGGGTGTAGCATGGTATGATGCCCTTGAATATCCTACCCTGTATCTAATGCAAGAATCAAAGCATCTTGTAACACATCACCTGCTACATTTTATTCCTGAGTAGTCTCCTACTTCCCATCTCCTTTCTTCTTTGGAGCTCTACAGTCTTTCTTCAGATGTCCTCTCTTACCACAGTTACAACACTCTATCTTTCCAAATTTGGGTTTGGATCTTCTCTTTGTAGACTTGCTGTGATTGCTTGGGATCCTTCCTCTCTCCTTTTGGATTCCCCTGCTCTCCATGGTCAATGCATTACCTGATGTCTCACTGTGTTTTTTCTTCACATTTTCTTGCTAAGAATAAATCAACAACATCATCAAATTTAAGAGTGTTTGAACTAGGGACTGAGTTACTTACAGCCATGACCAATTTGTTCCAGCTTTCTGGCTATGAGCACAAGATTAGAAGAGCCCTAACCTGATCATAAAAGTTCACTTTTATAGAACTTAGCTGACTAGTAAGTGTATTAAATTCATTTAAATTGTCAGCAGCTGATCGACCTTATGACATCTTCATATTAAATAAATGCTTCATTAAAATTATCTTCTTGGAAGCTGAGGGTTTTTCATAGATCTTAACAAATGCGCTCATCACAAGCTCTATTGTATTTTCTTTTTAGATATTGAAATCCACCAACGAAGCTAGGAACAACTGTATTGTTCCTAGTGCCTTTCTGTCAATAACCTCCCATTCTTTGTCCTTCATAGTTGTCGAGCGTTTTTTTTTTTTCCTAACGGTAGGTATAGATCCATTTGGTACAGATAGTCTTCCATTTGCATCTTCCATAACTAGTAGTTTTTTCCATTAAATTTATCGACCCTAAACTTTCCTTCTTCTTCCATTGCTCCCACTCAAACCATGATCCCTTCTTTCCTGTGAGTTTACCAACCAAATAAACCTTTTGTCTCTAATACCAATTGTTAGAAAAATAGGATCACAGAGAAATAAAAATTAAACAATTAAACAAGATGCAAATATTAAATAAATTACAAGACAGACACTTATGTAACATGGTTCACCCAAGATGGGCTACATCCACACAAAAATTGCCAGTCCTTTATTATTATATCGTCTAGAAAAATGAAGGGATACAACCTGCAGCAACCCCACTACAATTCCTCTTCACTCTCTCACAATATCTCTCACACAATCACAGATATTGTTTTATAATGCTACAATACAATACACAAGCATATTACAATGCTTTCCTTTTATAGGGGAATTTCCATGGGAGAATACTACAGGTCACCAAATACCATGGGTCTGCGAACTATTGGCCAACAAACATCCCCAAATTTATTTAAGGGGATTTGCCCCCGCACACTTGACAGGGGTCGAATAACCCCCACACCCCCCAACTAGGATGATTGTACAGTAAAACTGGGGTACAAACACAAATGAACAATAACATCTCTGAGTCTAGAAGATCAAGCTCCACAACCAACACTAAGGTCATTTCTTTGCTGCCAAAGTGATATCCCAAGATTCACTTGGGTATCTGAGATTCATCAAAAGGTAGAATATTTCAATGGGGATATTGATGGAAGTTTTATTCTTCCACTTTTTCCATTGTACATTTAATGAGGCATTAATGTGGACAAATGGTGAATTTAATGGGTTTTCATTGTAATATAAGAAATTTTGAAGGGAATTCCCGAATCCTTTTTGTTGAATAACTAGTATTTGTGCTTGAAAGATGTAGTGATTCCTTGTACCTCTAAATTTCAAGATGCACGTGACCACCACAGGTCGAGAAATTCTATCACCCTCGCACCAAACTAGTAAGCCGCAGATAACTCCTCACAGTCTTTTACAAGGTTCAATGTAAATTGGATGGTTTTCTAGTTTTTTCTTTGTTGTTGTAGATTGATGCTAAGACATGATACAACTCAATATATTTAGATTTTAGATATCAAGTCTATTATTTACGGGATTTTGGATTTTATGTTAGACAATNACACACACACACACACACACACACACACACACACACACATATATTAATATTTGACAAAAAAATATACATATCAAGTCTCTGTAAACAATCTTCCACAATCTAAAGGTCATGAAAACATTCTCATCTCATTAGGAAACTAGGCCATAAGAAGAACCATAACAATCCTATATATTATTTGTTGATGTATTTGTAACTTTGGAATGTATTCACTTGTATATTTAATATATTGTATTTCATTGGTCCCTGATCTTCCTATAGGGAGAATCATTAATGTAATCAAGTCATGTAAACTCATAGAGGTTAACCCTCCTTGTTGATCGGGGGGGAAAGGCCCCGCAGTTGTGGGGAACTAGGGTTATTAGATCTCTTAGAGAAGTCGGCCTTGGTAAGTAATTGTCAAGTTGGAAACTAGTATAAATAGAGAGTGAGACTCTCTATTTGATACACACACTCAACCAGCTATAGCACATAGATGAGAGAGGAGAAGCTCGCTCAAGTGGGAGAGAGAACAACTATTAGAGATCATCTTTTTGTCTTTGGGTTTTACTGCTACCACTGGTGCTCATTCTATCTCTGAGGAAGTTGTGGGGTTTTCTCCTTTATGGTTTCCCTAAGGAAAATATTTGTGTCTATTGTCTCTTGTGATTGATTACTGTGCATGTTATTCTCTCATATAAGATCCTAAGATCATATTGCTTAAATGATAAAAATCCAACATGGTATCAGAGCTAACCTAAGAAGAAGACATTGTGCAGCTACAGAATTAGGCCTTCTTACTTTTTGGGTCTCTCTCCACAAATCATTAGGAAAAGGAGGCTAGAATGACTCACCTTTGAAGGGAACATCTTTTTGTCGAAGCATAGTTTGATTCCAGGCATTTTTAGTGTTTGACCTGTCACTACTGCGAGAAATTAGGGATTTTTACAAGAGAGGAATTTTTGAGTGAGCCCAGCATAGGATTTATCTCCTCATCAAAATCAAAGTTTAGAGATTAAGGTCTAATTTTTTGGTTGAGTAAAACTCTAGGAAAGTCAAACCCTAGTTTGACCCCAGGCTTGAAAAACCCTAAAATACTAAAAATGGTAGTTTTGGTACATTCGCTATATATCGAGATTGAAGAAGGCCTAGGAGCAAAAATTTTAACATGCTGAACATAAACTCCTTATGTACCCTATGTAAAATTTTTAGCCTCATATTCGCTATATTCGAGGAGATATGACTACTCCAAATTAGGGTTCTAGCCTCTTCCAAGATTCATCCCTAAACAAGACACCTAGGGATAATTTCTATATCTCTTGCTATGAAGGTCCAAATGGAATTTTGCAATATGGTACATACAGGGCACAAACTTTAATTACTTTGGTAAATGTTTCAGACCCTGAAGGTGAAACAGTGACACATGGCATTCTGTACAAGTTTTCTATGCTGAACACTCCTGAATTAAGTCACCTTGGGAAGACTTTTATAAGTCCCAATTTGGGAAACCAATTCTGCTCAAACTCATGGTGTTGGAAATAGGATAGACAAGGCTACTTCAGTACAAATTTTCAAACACGTAGGATGGTTAATTTTAGAGATACCTTAGAAACAATATCAGGAATTTCTTTAGAATAAATTGGAAAACTAGGGCTTCCTGTTCCGGGAGCTTCCCTCCACTGTTTTTAGAAAAGGAGTACATTGGATAACTCGCCTTGAAGAGGCCCATATTTATATCCAATTGGATAACTATCCTTGAAGAGGCCTTGATCAGTCAGCTATGGAACCAAGACAGACACCTCAAATCGGTAAGATCTAAATCTTTTGTATTTCCATTTGAGGTTCTCAGTTAAAATGTATGATCACACCAGCTTGATTTAAAGCTTGGTAAAGATGACAAATTCCAAGCATGAAAGTATAGGATCTCAATTTTTCTTGAAGAAAATGAATTGTACACCTAGATAAGTGGAGAGGTTCCAGTTCCAGAGGGAGATGAAGCTAAAGCCTTACACAAGAAGAACTTGGTCAAGGCCAAGAGGATTATTGTTGATTCCATCACCTTATACCACAAGTGTCTTCCCTTAAGGCACCTAAATATATGTTTGATTCCTTGACCAATATATTTGAAGAAAATAATATAAATCGAATGAAGTATAGAAACTCCGTGATCCTTGAAGAAATTGACTTAGATCAGTATTTCAGTAAGAAAGGTCTAGGAGACAGAGGGAGATCAGGATAAGGATAGAGCCAAGAGAATCATTGTAGATTCTATTAAAGATAATATCATCCATGATGTGTCATCTTTGAAGACACCAAAAGGAAGTCTTTGATGCTATGATGGAATAGTCGAAGAAGAATAAGATACGGTTATAACCACCTTGAATGGCCTCCCAAGATCATTGGACTCATTCATTCAAGGAATGTGTGCCAGAAGGAAGTGATTACCTTCAGCAAACTCTGGGAAGAGCACACATAAGAAGAAGCTCGATTCATAATAAGAAAAGATAAAATGGGAGCAACTGAAGATCAAGCTCTCACGATCCAAAGAAGATCCCTCAAGCAATAAGGAATATGAAGGAATCAACTCTTGAAGAACCTCTTATTCATATTTGAATTTGGATAAGAAATGATGATGTTATGAATGAAGAAGATGATGAAGCTAGAGACTCAAGAAGGAGTCTATTCACGAAACGAATAAATATAAGTATTCAATTTTCATTTCATGATATTATTTGGTTATGCATTTGTTTATATTCAGTTGATATGCTATGCATGATAATATGTTTGCATTAATAACAATATACCACTATTATGCATGTGATGGGTAAGTATCCCATGGTGCTATACAAATCTCCATTGCTACTTATATAGAATGAAGCCTATTTGCTAACATATTGGATTAGTGCACAATATCAATGATGTCATGATAGAGATGGAAGACATCTAGAAAGTTTCCATGAGATATGGATGAATATTGTATTGGCTAAAATAGTTGCATGAATATATATTGATGCATAAGATTTTTTCATTATGAATATGCCTTATGAAATCTTTCTAACCATACAACTAATGCATTTGAATTGTAGGAAAGATTGCATACAATCACCCACAAGAAAAGAAGGATGATATTTGTTCTGAAGAACAAGTGACAACAGTTCGAGAAATAATACAAGATGAAGAATAATATGATGATACTTTAAAAGAAAGAAAGAGGTCTCAGACACAGTGCAGTTATGTGACACTGTTGAGCGACATAATTGATGTAGAACCTTCCAGCTATGAAGAAATAGCCAAGAAGAAAGGGAAGGAGTGCACCAGCTCAAGAAGAATGATGTCTAGGATGCGGTATCTAGACTTGAAGGGAAGTCCGTAGTATCTTTCATATGGATCTACAAGATCTGACATGCAATAGATGAAAACATCATGGGATACGAGGAAATATTCGTAGCACAAGGCTTCTCACATAAAGAAGGCATAGACTACGAAGAGACATTTGCAGCTAGTGGGAGTTGAAGCACATGACGGGAAGACTCATGTGTGCAAATTAAAGAAGGCCTTGTATGAGCTCAGAAGACACCCATGGGCTAACACATACATGAGGAGCTTGAATATCACCTAGAGTGATAAAGATATTAACCTTTGCTACAAGGTTAAAGATGAAATCCTATAGAGGATAAAAAGCTCACATATGAGTGTTAGAAGAACTTTTGAAAAGGTTCAAGATAGAGGATCTTTGTATCCAGTGACCCTAAATGGATACATAGAATATTAGTAGCAGAGTAAGCTACTTGTCACTCCAGTACATAATACATAGAGTAGGAAAGGTAGGGGGAGAATGATGCTCCACTTCAGAGGGAGTGACTGTAGAAGATCCTAAGGTTTGACATGATACAACAGGATGGAAAACTTACTGATGGCTCTAGGATTTACTAAGAGTAAAGAGGATTCCAACCTTTACTTCAAGGTTGAAGGTGGAAGACTAGTGATGCTCCTGTTATATGTTGATGACTTGTTCCTGACAGAAAAAGTGGAACTCATTAAAGTTTCAAGAAAGAGACTTGATGCCAAGTTCAAGATAAAGGACTTGTGTATGGTACTTTCTAGGCATGGAGGTGTGGCAGAATGTGGATGGAATTTCCCTTGGACAAGGGAAGTATGCAGTGGAGATCCTAAAGAGGTTTGAGATGATGGAATGCAAGGCCATGACCACACCTATGGCATCAAACCTGAAGCTATTGAGTAATGCTTCATCAGAGTCAGTTGATGCTACGATGTATCATCAGATGATTGGGTCATTGATGTACTTGATGAATACAAGACCATATATTTTCTTTGCTATGAACACATTGAGCCAGTTCCTGACAGATCCAAGAAATGTTCACCTGATTGCTGCAAAGCATATTCTGAGGTACCTAAAGGGTACAATTGACTATGGGCTCAAGTATGAAGTGAATCAAAATATTATCCTGGAGGGTTATGTGGATTAGGATTGGGCAGTGCCATTGATGGGAAGAGCACTTTGGGGTGCTGCTTCAGTATGGGATCAGTTGTGATCTCTTGTTTTAGTAGGAAGGAGTCCTACATGGCACTAAGTAGAGCCAGGGAAAAATATGTTGCCACTTGCTAGACTACTTGGGAGAGAGGAGTAGTGAAGCTCCAGTTTGTGATCCAGATCGAGATCTCTCGAAAGAGGGAATTCTAACATAGCTGGTGAGATAGGTTATCTGAGGATAAAATCTTGGCGAATATCATAGGTTTCTTAGACGTAAACTGTCCTGTAGGTTGTACTTGGATGTAATCAGTCTTGGCGAAGCTTGCAGGTTATCCTTGAATGTAATAAACCATGATGTGATTCTATGCTAGAAATGGTTAGAGTGAAGTTTGTGTACTTCAGGGAGAAGCTTGGTGTTCTCCAAATTGAGGTTCCCTCCAAGGGGAAGGGATGAGTTCGTGAGCCCTTTTCGACATGGTGTAGGCTGGGCTTCCCATGGTCAGATGTAAGTGCTAATCCTTTCTGACATGGTGGCAGGTTGGGCCTCCCATGGTCAGATGTAAGTGTTGAGACTTTCTAACATGGTGGCAGGATGGGACTCCCATGGTCATATGTAAGCACAGAGCCTTTCCTCGGATGGTAGATGGTGTGTCCTATCATGTCGATGGATGTAAGTGCAGATCCTTTCCTTGGATGGTAGATGGTGTGTCCTACCATGCCGGTGGATGTAAGTGCAGAGCCTTTCCTCAGATGGTAGATGGTGTTTCCTACCATACCGGTGGATGTAAGTGCAGATCCTTTCCTCTGATGGTAGATGGTGTGTCCTACCATGCCAGTGGATGTAAGTGTAGGGCCTTTCCTTAGATGGTATATGGTGTGTCCTATCATGCTGATGAATGTGAGTGTTGGGCCTTTCTGACATGGTGACAAGTTGGGCCTCCCAAGGTCAAATGTGAGTGCTGGTGTTGGGATGCATACCCTAACTGTCCTTAAGATGGGTGACTTCGTAGACTCTGACTCAAAATAGTCTTAGGGGTGTCGGGGGGTAAAACAAAGTCTTCTTTTGTAATAAGCCCATGGTTTAAGTCCAGGGTTTAGGGTTCAGGTGCACATGGTTTTCAATCCATGTTTTGTAAAAAGTGCGCTGTATAAATAGGCACTTGTGTAATAATGTAAGGTTAGGTTTTGGATGTAAGAAAGATTAAGGCGAAGCTAAGGCTATTTTGTAAGAGAAGGTCAAGTCCCAGATGTGTGCGTGGACGACCTCTGCAGTTGTGTGCGCAGAGGGTGTTGTACGTGATTAAGGAAGACCTGCAGCTGTGTGCGCAGGGGCCTGCTGCTGTGTGCGCGGCTTTTGAGGATTTGAAGGGATCTGCTGCTGAGTGCGCAGATTAGAACTGTGGTTTTGTATCAAGTTGAATAAACACAGTTCTGTGGATGTAGCCCCTACACTGGGGGTGAACCACGTTATATTTGGTGTTGTGGTTATTGTGTTGATTCTGTGATTGTTTCTCTGTATGCATTAATAGTTAGATATATCTGATAAATAAGATCTTCTGCTAAGAAATAGCTTTGCTGTGAATTCCCAGGAAAGGGTCAAGCAAGTCATTGTGTGTTTATTTATAAGCGAAGTTATAAGTATATGTGTTAGCCGTAGCTCTGTGTTAAGTGGTTATAAATTGTTAAGGATTTAAGATATAGTAATACCCCTCTCTGGTTGCAGAAACCTGATTCTGCGGCACCCCATAGCTCTTTCGGGTGAGACTGCAACCTGCGCACAGGTTGTTGCCAAAAGGGCCAACACTGTGGGTCTTTTGTTGGTGCGACACAAAAGGTTTAAACCCGGGTCTGCCCTACTGCCCAACAAAGTGGTTCCATTGCCGGTGGAACTCAGTACCTGCTCAAGAGGGGTTTACGTTGTACCTCGAGGGCTATGATCTGGAGGCCCTCTGTGAAGGAAATCGGCGATTGGCTTGATGAGACTTATCTAAAATTTGCTGAGCAAGAAAACAAAATTCCGTGACGTAGCGCAAGAGAATTTTTGCAAAGGTATGTTTTTTGTGATACTTATGAAATTTTCTTTGGTACTATACACATAGAGTTGCACCAGTGGTTTTCCAGGTTGGCCGAGAGAAGAACGAAATTTCGCATAGGACGGTTTTCTGTTTGGAACCCCGGAAGAGTTAATCTAGTGAAAAGTGTGAACAACGAGATATCTCGCGCAGTTGATTTCTGGACCTCGCGAACCCTTGAGGCCTTCGTGACAGAGTTTGCAATTGATACAAGTACCTCCTTTAGCGAAGCTGAGTGCAAATTTTTTTGAGGACCAAGAGGTAAGCTATTGAATTTATTGAGTTTAAATATTAAAATATTATTAGTTGAAAAAGACATTTTTCTCCTTGAATCTGATTGTTAGACTTAGTATTACTAACCTATGATTGAAAGTGATTGGGACTCCGACGACCAAAGTGGGTTGCTGCGTAACGACAAAAGATATAAGAGAGATCTTGGCCCCTCCACTGAGTATAATCCTGTAAGACCCCAACCCTCTGAGTCCACCGAAGCCCCCTCTGTTAGAAACCCCCCTATAACTCCGCAAAGAAGACCTGTTATCCCTGAGAATCCGTCGCAGTCTGCAAGTAACCCTAGCCTGAGTATTCCTGCCGCAGGTCAGCGTTCCTCAGCCAGTTCGAACCCTTCAACCTTCCCTAGACCTTAGATGGCTCATGTTAATGATGACATCAAACTACCAGTTTTCAAAGGAACTGGATCGGAGGATCCCGAATACTTCTGGTTTCTATGCGAAGCTGTCTGGACCGCGAAGAACATTACAGACATAGATGTTCAATGTGCGCAGCTGATCACATCCTTCCGAGACCGTGCCCTAACTTGGTTTATGAAGTTTTCTAGCGCGCAGAATCCTGCCTTGGCCGACATTAAAGCAGCATTGATCCGAGAATTTAAGAAACCAAAATCAGAGTCACAATGCATTACTGAGTTGAAAGAGATCCAGCAGCGACACGGTGAATCTGTGTGGGACTTTGACCAAAGATTCAAAGTTCTACTGGACCAAGTTAGTTTTACCATTGGGCCTACGCAGCACAAGGAATGGTTTATTGCCGCATTGTTACCACATATCAGGACCCCACTCATGCAACAGAAGGTTGCTGACCAACAGGAGGCCCTGGAAATCGCAATGAAGCTTGAGACTGCCCCTGTCGAAGATAACTCAGGTATTGTTCAAATACACGTACAGCTTGCGGAGATGGATTTAGAGTTGCACGACATGAAAAAGGGGAAATCCGCCTGTGAAGAGATTTGGTGTACGCACTGTCGGACAGAAGGTCATGACAGGGAACAATGCCCTGTGGTAAGAACTTACCTGACGACCGGTGCACCAACCCTGACTACCTCGACTATCCTATACTACGAAATCTGTCGAACAACTGGCCAACATCGACCGGAAGACTGTCATTTGCTCCAGAGGTATGTGCAAGTCCCCAAAAATCCTTACTGCAAGTTCTGTAAGTCCATAGGCCATAATGAAGCTGAATGTCGTAGTTACGATCTCATGTGAGAGCGTACATATGACGCTTATCAGGTACAAAATGAGGGACAGAGTAATGATGGCTATGGCTTCTGTGGGAGTGCATCTGGAAGAGGTGCTTTTGGAGGCCGTGGTCATGGTGGCATGATCGGAAGAGGCAGAGGTCAGGTGGTGTGTTACAATTGTAACCAAGCAGGACACCTGACTAGAGACTATCAGAACCCCACTACGACCTGTTGGTATTGCCGCGCAGTAGACCATGTGATAGAACAATGCCCCCAGCTGATAGCTAAGATTTAGGGAAACATCAGCGGCCCTACTCAGAACCTTCAATTGATTTCCGTTGAACAATGACCCGTTGTAGCCATTAACGCGGTCACACGCAGTGGAGCTACGACGCACCTACAGAACACAGAAAAATAGCCTGCCGACACGTGCGTTCGTAAAACTCCTGTGAAAATTCCGCCACTTGCTAGGGAAAGCGACCAAGAACCAGTCAAGCCGGCCAATTCCCATGATATTGACCCCTGCGCAGCAGTAGTACCCGCGCCACAACCTCTGCAGGAGTCGCAGCTGCAAGATGCCCCGACAGATAAAGTAAGTATACTGTCCTCCTTTTTACAGAGTTGTATGAAACTCCTACACAACTAGAATGCTTTAAAGAAGTTTCAAAAAGCTCTTGCTTTCGTAGAACCTCTGAAACGAGTTGCTCAGGAGAAAACTGTTAGTTGTGTCCGAAGAATTGGTAGAGAAATGCGATTGAATATTCAGATAGGGGAATATGACATGTCTGATGTCATCCTGGATTTAGGATCCGACGTAAATATTCTAACCAAGCAAACTTGGGAGCACATGGGGAAACTTGCTCTTGCTTGGTCCCCTATACAATTGAGGCTAGCCAATCAGCAAAGGATTGAACCCCTAGGGAGATTCCTTATCGTTCCAATAGACATTGATGGGGTCAGAACTCAGGCAAACTTTGAAGTTATTGAGATTGTTGATGATAGCAATCCCTATCTAGCCCTGCTAGGAATTGAATGGGCCATGGAAAATGCTGCAGTCATTAACCTTAAAATGAGGCAGATGAGTTTCGAGGGGAATGACTTGAGAGTCATTGTACCCCTGGATCCGTCACAAGGAGAAAAATATACAGAACCACTACGAGCTGCAGTTCAGGACGACGTGGAGCATATCCATAATATCCCCGTGAAGGATGAAGAGCATGAGGGTCCCCCTGACGAAGGTTGGGAATCTGGCAGCTCCTGTATAACGGACTTCGAGGATGAATTAGAAAAGTGGCAGAACCGGGTATATGATCTCAAATGAAATAGATGCGCCAGAATTACCAAATCCCTCAGGTGGCTCAGCGCACACCCAAAAATTATACCTGTGTTCGATGGCTCGATAAACCCCGAACAGTTTATTGTACAGTTCTCAGAACAGATACCTAATTCACAAAAGATGAGGGCCCTGGAGTCCTCATTCAGAGCTACAACAGCACGATGGTGGAACAGTCATAAGACAAACATTCATAGTTGGGAAATCTGTCAAAGGTTGCTTCGCCTGCGATTTCTGGATCAGCCCCAGGAGGTGCGAAGCATGTTTGATGGGAAGCACAGCCCCCCGGAACACTTAGCGCAATGCTATGACGCATGGAAGCATGTACCACAGGGAGAATGGGTACATTGGTTTGTGCATATTGTAAGTTGGGATTGTCTGGTTGCTAGTTTTCTTCATACTTTTTCTACTAATGAAGTGTGCCCAGCTTTAGATGCGGCTGTTAGGCTGATCCATACTAATATATTTGATAATCAAGAAGCCGTAGAGTATCAACCAGATTAAAAAGCACAAGAAGCTTATGTGGTAGAATGTTATAACCTCGCCATTGATGAGGATGACGATCCGCACAATATTAATATTCCTGAATCTGAAGGCCACTGCGACATATGAGGACCAACAGTCGAAGCTCCTAAAGTGACACAGCCCTTGAAGACACGGACAGTCAACATTGGCTCAAAAGAGCAGCCTAAGTATGCTACCATTGGAGATTATTGGGATGAAAAGATGGTAAGCAAAGTAACCCAACTTCTCCATGAATACTAGGACCTATTTCCAACAAAGTTCTTGGAGATGAAAGGTATCTTAGGTGATATCGGTGTTATAAAAATCCCTTTGAAGCCTGATGCAAAGCCAGTAAAACAACGCCCCTATAGGTTGAACCCTAAATATAAGGAAAAATTCCGCATTGAACTGGATAAGATGCTTGCTGCAGGAATTAATGAACCAGTTGAAGAATCTGAGTGGGTCAGTCCTATGGTGGTGCAAGAGAAGAAGAATAAGGGTGAAATCTGCATCTGTGTCGATCTGCGAAAACTGAATGATGCCTGTCTCCATGACCCCTTCCCCACCCCATTTACCGATGAAGTGTTAGATAATGTCGGGGGTCAAGAAGTGTACTCTTTTACGGATGGATTTTCAGGGTACCATCAAATTAGAATTGCTCCAGAGGATCGACACAAAACAACATTTGCTACAGAAATGGGGTCCTTTCAGTACACAGTGATGCCTTTTGGCTTGAAGAATGCCCCTGCCATGTTTTCACGGGTAGTAATCTCTGCATTCAAGGAATTTATACATAAATTCTTAGAAGTTTACTTTGATGATTGGACCATTTTTGGACTGCTTAAAGACCATATAAATAGTCTAAGATTAATGTTGGATAAGTGCAGAGAGCACGAGATCTCCTTGAATCTAAAGAAATGCATCTTTTGTGCACCATTTGGTATTCTACTTGGCCATATTGTATGTAAACAAGGATTAATGATGGATCCTGCGAAGATAGCTATCATTGTCAAATTACCTCCTCCAAAATCCGTTAAACAGCTTCGCACTACACTCGGTCACACGGGCTACTATAGGAAATTCATCAAAGGCTATGTCCAGATTACCGCCCCGATGGAGAAACAGTTGAAAAAAGATACCAAATTTGAGTGGACACCTAAATGCCAAACCAGTTTGGATATTTTGAAGGAAAATATGGTTACTGCTCCTATCTTGGTATTTCCTGACTGGAATAAGGAGTTCCATGTACACGTACTGTGCTAGCTCAGTCAGGTGCAGGTAATATCGATCATCCTATTTCTTTTGCAAGTAGAAAATTGTCTACAGTGGAGAAAAATTATACTACGACAGAATGCGAAGGTCTCGCTATGGTATATGCACTACAGAAGTTCCGACATTATCTGCTAGGATCCCACTTTAAGATGTTTACTGACCATTCTGCTTTGAAGTATTTGGTTAACAAGCCTATGCTAGGTGGACGAATATGCAGATGGTTGATTCTCTTTCAGGAGTATGATTTTGAGATCATCGTTAAGCCTGGAAAACTCAACCTTGGGCCTGATCACTTGTCGAGACTTGACTCAGGCGAATAACCTACCAGTTTGGACGAAGGTCTTCCTGATGCCCAGCTATTTGCTGTACAGATGGTTGATGAATATTTTCAAGATATTGTTCAGTATCTGTCTACAGGTTCTCCACCCCCTGGGTTGTCCACACAGCAGAAGAAGCAGTTGGTGGTTCGCGCAACAAACTTCACTTTAATAGCAGGACAGCTGTATAAAATGGGACCAGATGAAATACTGCGTAGATGTGTCTCGGAACACGAAAAGTCACTAATCTTGGCTGAGGCACATTCTGGTGCAGCAGGTGGTCATTTTGCTGGAAAAGCTACTACACAGAAGATTTTGACAGCCGGCTTATGGTGGCCCACATTTCACAAGGATGCAAGGGAATATTGCCATAGCTGTGACGTCTGTCAGAGGACAGGTAAACCATCCAGGAGGGATGAAATGCCCCTAGTCCTGCAGGTCACTTTACAAGCCTTTGACAAATGGGCTATTGACTTTATTGGCCCAATCAACCCCCCCGCGAAAAATTCAAGAGCCAGGTATATTATTACGGTGACCGATTACCTTACCCGCTGGGCTGAAGCTCAACCAGTCAAAACCTGTAGTGCTACCACAGCGGCGAAGTTCATCTTCGACAACATCTTAACCAGATTTGGATGTCCTAGAATTCTTATGAGTGATCAAGGGTCACATTTTCTGAACAGGACTATTGAAGTGTTAACTGAAGAATTCCAGGTTTATCATCAGAAGAGTACAGCCTATCACCCACAAGCAAATGGCACTGTTGAGGCTTTTAACAAGATCCTTGAGCATGCGTTGACAAAGGTTTGTAATGGTAATAGAAATGACTGGGATCTTTGAATTCCAGCAGTACTCTGGGCTTATAGAACCACCTGCAAGAAGTTGACAGGTCATACACCCTTTCAGTTGGTCTATGGGCAAGAAGCAGTCATGCCCATGGAGTACATTGTCCCTAGCCTCAGAATATCTGCTTTCACTGAAATGGACGACCCAACTGTAATAACAGAATGACTGACGAAGATCTTAGAACTTGAAGAGGATCGATTTATTGCGGGATTCCATCAGCAGGTCCAGAAAGCTCGAGAAAAAGCGTGGCACGATCGACACATCAAGAAGAAACAATTTCAGCAAGGCGATCTTGTGCTGTTGTACGATAGTAAATTCATGAAGTTCCCAGGAAAGTTTAAGACACATTGGAAGGGACCATATATAGTCCAGAAAGTTACTGATGGGGGCGCAGTCCAGCTAGCTAAGTTGAATGGAGAACTTTTACCTTCTATGGTAAATGGGAGTTGTTTAAAAAAGTACAGGGACAGACCAGGACCTCAGAATCAGGGGTAACTACTTGCAGGAAAAATTCTAAGTATCAGGAACAGTTGAAATTGGGTGCTAGACTATAAATGACGCTGTTCTAAAGGGCAGTAACCGTCTGGGGAAAGTTTGAGTACCGCGGAGGACAAATATGGATTAAGAGTTGCAGGTTCATGAGTATGGCGTAGTTATACGTAGTTGTTATGTCGAAGGTCCAAGGTGTGTCGCAGCCTCTTATGTGACGGATGGGACAAAATGCATTTGCCGGCGCTGACACGTGAGCTACTCGTAATACCTGTAATAATGAGATTTTGGCAGAATCCGGGGCTATGTGTGACAAGATTTCTGGTATTCGAGCAGATTTGGCATCATTAATACACCATGATGGCAAATTTAGTGACGCAATTCTATAAGAAAAGCTGCATTGGCTTGTAAATTCCCCCACTACGCATTTTTTTGGCTGGAACCATGTCAAACAATTGTGAAGCCCAGAAGCTACTACGAGAGTCCAGAGAGAGAGGGTTACAGAACCTCCTAAGTGATCCACCAGTGCAGTTGTATTCAATGTAGGAACCAGGGAAACCTGAAGTATGCTCTAAATAGACGAAGGTATCCTGAAATATGCTCTAACGTAGAGCGACGAAGGGCACAAGGCCTCGCCAGAAGATTCTGGAGAACCCCACCATATATGCCTCTCTGGTCTGGCCGAACCAGGGCAGCAGTGTGTCTTATGCACCTTGACACACAAATTGAGAAACCCAAAATGGTGGATGGTCAAATGGATTGGGGTTGCAGATGGCTTCAACAAGCTCTGCCCAACATTGATCGTAAGAAGGAATGAAGCCACCGACCGACAGAAGCAGGAGGAGCTCCAGTAACCAGTGTAACATGTCTTCACCAAACAAACCCCTATCACCAGCTGGGTAGATGAGTGTCCCAGGACAGGACACTGGTGAGTCTTAGGGGCCTGTTGGGACGTACACCCTAACGGTCCTTAAGATGGGTAACTTCGTAGACTCTGACTCAAAATAGTCTTAGGGGTGTCGGGGGGTAAAACAAAGTCTTCTTTTGTAATAAGCCCATGCTTTAAGTCCAGGGTTTAGGGTTCGGGTGCACATGGTTTTCAATCCATGTTTTGTAAAAAGTGCGCTGTATAAATAGGCACTTGTGTAATAATGTAAGGTTAGGTTTTGGATGTAAGAAAGATTAAGGTGAAGCTAAGGCTATTTTGTAAGAGAAGGTCAAGTCCCAGCTGTGTGCGTAGACGACCTCTGCAGCTGTGTGCGCAGAGGGTGTTGTAAGTGATTAAGGAAGAACTGCAGCTGTGTGCGTAGGGGCCTGCTGCTGTGTGCGCGGCTTTTGAGGATTTGAAGGGATCTGCTGCTGAGTGCACAGATCAAAACTATGGTTTTGTAGCAAGTTGAATAAACACAGTTCTGTGGACGTAACCCCTACACTGGGGGTGAACCATGTTATATTTGGTGTTGTGGTTATTGTGTTAATTCTGTGATTGTTTCTCTGTATGCATTAATAGTTAGATATATCTGATAAATAAGATCTTCTGCTAAGAAATAGCTTCACTGTGAATTCCCAGGAAAGGGTCAAGCAAGTCACTATGTGTTTATTTATAAGCGAAGTTATAAGTATATGTGTTAGCCGTAGCTTTGTGTTAAGTGGTTATAAATTGTTAAGGATTTAAGATATAGTAATACCCCTCTCTACATGCAGAAACCTGATTCTGCGGCACCCCATAGCTGTTTCGGGTGAGACTGCAACCTGTGCGCAGGTTGTTGCCGAAAAGGCCAACACTGTGGGTCTTTTGTTGGTGTGACACAAAAGGTTTAAACCCGAGTCTGCCCTACTGCCCAACAGCTGGGCATGCCTTTTTGACATGGATGCTAGATGTGTTCCTCCCATGGTTAGATATAAGTGTCGGGTAGGCCTTTCTGACATGGATGCTAGATGTGTTCCTCCCATGGTCAGATATAAGTACTGAAGAAGATGAAGACCTACATGGAGGCTAGGCCTACAACCAACATGAAAAAGGGATGGCTATGTAGAACTTCCTGTGATGATTAGAATTAAGAGATAGCACCATTTGATTGAGATAGTGGAAGCAGTGATGATGATGATCGAGTAATGATACAACTTTGATGATGATACAGTGACAGAGANGTGTCTAGAGAATACCTTCCTAGTTAAGAGGGAGTGTTGATGTATTTGTAACTTCAGAATGTATTCACTTGTATATTTCATATATTGTATTTCATTGGTTCCCAATGTTCCTATCGGGAGAATCATTAATGTAATAAAGTCATGTAAGCTCATGGAGGTTAACCCTCCTTGTTGATTGGAGGGAAAGTCCCTGCAGTTGTGGGGCACTAGGGTTATTAGACTCTCCTAGAGAAGTTGACCCTGGTAAATAATTTTCAAGTCAGAAACTAGTATAAATAGAGAGTGAGACTCTCTATTTGATACGCACACTCACCCTGCTATATCGTATCGGTGAGAGAGGAGAAGCTCGCTCAAGTGAGAGATAGAACAACTATCAGAGATCATATTTTTGTCTTTGGGTTTTACTGCTGCCATTGGTGCTCATTCTATCTCTAAGAAAGTTGTGGGGTTTTCTCCCTTATGGTTTCCCCGAGGAAAATATTTGTGTCTATTGTCTCTTTTGATTGATTGCTGTGCATGTTAATCTCTCAGATAAGATCCTCAGATCATATTGCTTAAATGATAAAAATATAACATTATTTGGCATACTATAAACTATTAAGACTATCAATGAGATGAGCTAGATAATCCTATAATTGAATAAAAATAGAATATTACTTAAATATTTTATAATCTTGGGAATGTGAGACCTAGGCAAGAGGAGGACCCACATCAACATTTTGATGAGAAACAATAGAGGACATAAACCGAGGTTTCTTTGTTGAAGGTGGTTCAAAGGTTTCCCCTAGTATTCCCACTATCCAAGTGACCATTTTCATGAGATAGGAATTATTCTCCTCCAAGGTCTCCATTCTTATCTTCAATTGGTGAAACTCCTTGCCTTAAGGTAGAATTCCTAGGTTTTAGTATGACAATACAACTATAGGGATATGTAGAATTGGGAATTCTAGTCTCTAGTGCAGTCTAGGTCCAGAATGATCACTTGAAGCTACTTCTCTACATTGTTTTCCTCTCCGTAAACTCAATCCAATTTTACTTCTACTTATATGGTAGACATGGCTTCATGTTCTTCCTCTGAAACCTCAACATTGTAAAATTCCATGGCTACCTTGGTTTCGCACGTCGAGCCAGCAAGAGAGGAGAAAGAATTCCCACCTTGGGGCACCATAATGCTCTAAACATGGGGATCCATATTCCTAAACAACACAATGCTACATATACTCTTCTACCCCTTAAAAGATGAAGGGAAATATAAATAATTCTACTTCAAAATTCAGAGTATGTAGAAATTTAGAGTTGCTTGACTCTGACTTATGTGGCCCCATACCTATTCCTTCTACCAATGGTAATATATATCTCATTACCTTTGTTGATGACTACACCTGAATGTATTGGGTATACATGTTAAAGACAAAATTATGAAGCATTTCAAACATTCAAAAATTTGCATGCATAGGAAGAAAATTAAGCATAATATCATACTAGCACACTTCCTACCGACAATGGAAAACAATACACTTCTAGTGCTTTTGAAGACTATCTTCGTCAACATGGGATTGTACATCATACTTCAATTCCTTACAACCCTTAACAAAATGGTGTGGTAGAAAGAATGAATAGAACCATAATGAATACGGTATGGTCAATGGTGTTTTTCAAGAATTTAGAACTAATGTTCCATATAATGCTCTTGAAGACAAGACTCCACATGAAATGTGATATGGCCACATGCTAGAAATCAGGCACCTTAGGGTTTTTGAATCCACTTGCTATGTATTGATACCAAAAGAGAAAAGAGAAAAGCTTGATGCTGAAAGTCGAAAATGTATTTTATTGGGGTACTCAGACACCTCCAAGGAATATCATCTTTATGATGAGGTAAATGAGAAGTTTTCTTTTCAAGAGATCTCATTTTTCTTGAAACTAATAAAAATAATGAGTCTATTGATAGAAAACTTGATCGTCGGGATAAATTTACCCATATAAAGGCATATTATGAAGTTGATAATAAAATTACACATATTTGAAAGGGGGATCCCTATCTTGGATAAATCTCTAGAATTTCCTTTTGAAGCACATTTCCTAACACTTCACCTGAATATGAGGCTCAACTAGATGATGTGATTGAGAGGATTGAAATATTGAACCTTGAGGAAAATGAAGCACAACAAGATAATCATCCTGGGCCATCACATAAAGTTATTAAATAGGCCAGAAAGACACTTAAAAGTGTTCATCTAGATGAAGTTGGAAATATGGGAACACAAATCTCAACTAGACAAGAAGATTGAGTAGATGCAAATAACTCAGGTGATGACATGGATGTCTCATTTGATTGTAAATTGAACTTATATGCTAACTTTGAACTAACTTCCTTTTAAGAGGCTTCTACTCATGATGAATGGAAATAAGCCATGTAGAATGAGTATGATGCGCTCATGAAGAATGGAACCTAGTAGTTAGTTGACCCTCAAATTGGAACCAACCAATCTGTTGCAAGTGGGAATACAAGAACAAATACATATCAGATGGCTCACTTGAAAAGCACAAATCAAGGCTTGTGGTGAAAGGCTATGAACAAAAGGATGGAATTGAATATGAAGAGACATTATCCCCCATATAAAAATGGGCTACCATCCACACTTTGTTGTCTTTGGCTGCTCAAAATGGGTGTAAATTCCATCAAATGAATGTAAAAACAACTTTCTTGAATGGAGACTTGAAAGAAAATGTCTTCATGTCTCAGCCATAAGGATTTGTTGTGAAGGGACAAGAACAAAAGGTATGCAAACTCATCAATCCCTTGTATGGCCTAAAACAATCACCTCGAGCATGGTATGAAAATCTAACCTAGCACATTCAAAAGCTAATTTTCAAACATTATAGTGTTGATGATGCAACATTGTTTGTACAGGGAACAATGAAAGTTATATTGCATCCATAAAGAAAAAAATGAATAAGGGATTTGAAATGACATATTTGGGATACCTTCACTACTACTTAGGAATTGAAGTCACTCAACATCCTAAGTACATATTCATATCACAGAAGAAGTACGTTGGAGAATTTTTGAACAAATTTTGCATGGAAGAATGCAACTCTCTCTCAACTCCAATGGAACAAAAAATGAAGCTCATATCATTTGAAGGAAAATAATTTGAGTACGTGACCAAGTAATAACAGCTTGTAGGAAGCTTTATCTACCTTACCACTACTAGACCATATATTTCATGTGTTGTTGGAATCCTTTCAAGGTTCATGCACAAACGTTGTGAAGGACATTGGTCTACTACTCAAAGAATTATAAGATACTTGAAAGGGACTCAAGACTTTGGACTCAAGTACTCTAAGGTAGATGAATTCAAACTTATTGGGTACTTTGATTTAGAATTTGATGGTGGAAAAGTGAGAGGTGTATCTAATTATAGATACAAATGAGTCTTGGATCAACAGTTGTTTCCTAGAAATCATGTGAATAGTCAGTTCCAGTAGATTCAACAACAAAGGTAGAATATGTAGCTGATGTGGAAGCAACGAAAGAGATTGTGTGTATTAGGAAGATACACTGAATATTTGTAGGAGAAACAAGAGATATCCACTCCCTTATTGATTGTAAACACTTTTGCAATCAAATTTTCCAAGAATCTTAGATTCCGTGATCGAACCAAGCACATCAACACAAAGTGCCATTTGATTTGACATCATGTAGAGACCAAGGCAATCCATATATGACACTATTCCATGAATAAAGAAATTGCAGACATCTTCGTAAAAGTGTTTGGATGAGAAAAGTTTAAAAAAATTAGAACCATGCTTGGACTTACAAACACCCCTTCGGATTAAGAGAGGGGATGCCGGAAACCTAATCCTACAGGATTATAGTTCCACTCCATTTGTAAATATTTTAAATATTTTAGGGTGAGGAGATGAATATTCTCTGAAGGAATCCGAGAGGTCTATTGGTAGATGAAACCCAATAGTCACTACGAATGTATAAATAAAGGTTTCTTTCTCATTAATAAATGAATCCAGAAGTTATTTACCAACAAGAGGAAACAAAAGGATGGTAACAAAAAGGATTCCCTCCTATATAAGGGATATTTGAATTTCAAGAAAAGGCTTGCAGATTTTTGAGAGGGACTCTTGAAGAACTATTGAGTTCTTTTTTGATATAGGGGATTTAATATATGTATTCAAGAAATCAACTTTTAGATTAAGATCTGGATGCCTATTTTGGTTGGGTGATATGGATGAGTTATTTGTACTATTTATAAATCATACCCTAAAAAGCATATGTTTGGAGCATGGGATCTATGTGGATATTAAGTTGAATGGTTTAAAGGATTTTGTGTTTGATGCAATTATGGAAAGCTATCATTGTTATTCATGCAAGTACAGTAGTGTGTGAAAGAGGCTTCTCAAAAGTTAACATGATAACAAATCAAGACTTTCATTGGATCATTTGAATATGTTAATGTTTCTCTCTCTTAGTAAACCTCATGCTCTAAATAGGGTATATTGGAATGCTATTTTTGATGTATGAAAAAAAACAAAAACTAGAAAGCCTCCTCCATTGGGTAAATAAATTGATGCTTCGAGTGATGTAAACTAAAATACTTTTGAAGAATATCAAATGAATCCAAGAAAAATATGTTTTCTTATTAGTTTTGTTGGAATGTGCTCATTTATGTAAAATAATAATAATTTTGTGGATCTTAGTAAATTTCAAAGATAAAAAATGTTTAGTTCTTAGGTTTTATGGAAAATTTATCATTTTTTCATGTAGTGAGTATTCATTAATGGTTTAATATTGTAAATATTTGGAAGGGAAATATTTGTTTTTTGCATATTAAAGTGTTTAGTTAATCTATACTTGTCAATTGAAGTAGAATTATTTCTATTGCCCTTCATTTTTGAAGGGGTAGAAGAGTATATGTAGTATTGTGTTGTTTAGGAATATGGATCCCCATGTTTAGAGAATTATGGTGCCCCAAGGTGGGAATTCTTGCTCCTCTTTTGTTGTCTCAATGTGGGAAACCAAGGTAGCCATGGAATTTTACAGTCTTGAGGTTTCAGAGGAAGAACATGAAGCCATGTCTATCGTATACGCAGAAGTAAAATTGGCCTGATATTACCAAGAGAACAATGATGTAGAGAAGTAGCTTCAAGTGATCATTCTAGACCTAGACTGTGCCAGAGCCTAGAATTCCCAATTCTACATATCCCTATAGTTGTATTGTCATACTAAAACCTAGGAATTCTACCTTAAGGCAAGGAGTTTCACCAATTGAAGATAAGAATGGAGACCTTGGAGGAGAATAATTCCTATCTCATGAATATGGTCACTTGGATAGTGGGAATACTAGGTGAAACCTTTGAACCGCCTTCAACAAAGAGACCTTGGTTTGCGTCCTCTATTGTTTCTCATCAAAATGTTGATGTGGGTCCTCCTCTTGCCTAGGTCTCACACTCCCAGGATTAGAAAATATTTAAGTAATAGTATATTTTTTATTCGATTATGGGATTATCTAGCTCATCTCATTGATAGTCTTAATAGTTTATAGTATGCCAAATAATATATAGGATTGTTATGGTTCTTCTTATGGCCTAGTTTCCCAATGAGACGGG
>LPNX010117579.1:28829-152353 GCA_001517045.1 Pseudotsuga menziesii | reverse complement strand
AACAAATGCCTCTAAAGCACACTTCCTAGAAATCAATTCGTTTCAAGTCTTATACATATGAAATTTTCTAGCATAAAATCCGAATCCAGTAAATAATATATTTGTTATCTAAAATCTAAATATATTGAGTTGTATCATGCCTTAGCATCGATATACAACAACAAAGAAAAAACTAGAAAAACCATCCAATTTACATTGAACATTGTAAAAGACTATGAGGAGTTATCTGCGGGTTACTGGTTTGGTGCGAGGGTGATAGACTTTCTCGACCTGTGGTGGTCACATGAATCTTTAAATTTAGAGGTAGAAAGGAATCACTACAACTTTCAAGAACAAATACAAGTTATTCAACAAAAAGGATTCAGGAATTCCCTTCAAAATTGCTTATATTTCAATTGAAAACCATTAAATTCACCATTTGTCCACATTAATGCCTCATTAAATGTACAACCAAAAAAGTGGAAGAATTAAGCTTCCATCAATATCCCCATTGAAATATTCTACTTTCTGATGAATCTTAGACACCCAAGTGAATCTTGGAATATCACTTTGGCAGTGAAGAAATGAGCTTAGTGTTGGTTGTGGAGCTTGATCTTCTTGACTCAGAGATGTTATTGTTCATTTGTGTTTGTACCCCATTTTTTAGTACACTCATCCTAGTTGGGGGGTACGGGGGTTAGCTGACCCATGGCAAGTGTTCAGGGGCGAATCCCATGAAAGAAATTTGGGCATGCTTATTGGCCAACAGTTTGCAAACCCATGGTTTTTGGTGACCCGTAGTATTCTCCCATGGAAATTCCCCTCTAAAAGGAAAGCATTGTAATACGGCTATGTATTGTATTGTAGCATTATAAAACAATCTCTATGATTGTGTGAGAGAGATTGTGAGAGATTGAAGAGGAAGTGCAGTGGGGTTGTTACAGGTTGTATCCCTTCAGTTTTCTAGAAGGTATAATAATAAAGGACTAGCAATTTATGTGTGGACATAGATCATCTTTGGTGAACCACATTATATATGTGTCTCTCTTGTAATGTATTTAATATTTTCATCTTGTTTAATTCTTTAATTGTTATTGCTCCGCGATCCTGTTTTTCTAACAATTGGTATTAGAGCCAAAAGGTTTATTTGGCTGGTAAACTCGTAGGAAAGAAGGGTTCATGGTTTGAGTGGGAGTAATGGAAGAAGAAGGAAAGTTTAGGGTCGAGAAATTTAACGGCCAAAACTACTAGTTATGGAATATGCAAATGGAGGACTATCTGTACTAAATGGATTTATACCTACCATTAGGCGAAAAAGCAAAATGCTCGACGACTATAAAGGACGGAGAATGGGAGGTTCTTGATAGAAAGGAACTAGGAACAATACAGTTGTGCCTAGCTTCGTTGGTGGATTTCAATATCTAAAAAGAAAATACAATAGAGGGTGTGATGAGCGCATTGGTTAAGCTCTATGAAAAACCCTCAGCTTCCAACAAGATATTTTTAATGAAGCATTTATTTAATATGAAGATGTCATAAGGTGGATCAGCTGTTGACAATTTAAATGAATTTAATACACTTACTAGTCAGCTAAGTTTTGTAAAAGTGAACTTTTATGATCAGGTTAGGGCTCTTCTAATCTTGTGCTCATTGCCAGAAAGCTGGAACAACTTGGTCATGGTTGTAAGTAACTCGATCCCTAGTTCAAACACTCTTAAATTTGATGATGTTGTTGGTATTATTATTAGCGAGAAAATGCGAAGAAAAAGCATAGGTGAGACATCAGGTAATGCATCGACCATGGAGAGCAGGGGAATCCAAAAGGAGAGAGGAAGCATCCCAAGTAATCACAACAAGTCTAGAAAGGGAAGATCCAAGCCCAAATTTGGAAAGATAGAGTGTTGGAACTGTGGTAAGAGAGGACATCTGAAGAAAGACTGTAGAGATCCAAAGAAGAAAGGAGACGGGAAGTAGGAGACTTCTCACGAAGCAAATATAGAAGGTGATGTGTTACAATATGCTTTGATTCTTGCATTAGATAATACTAGTGATTACGGGGTAGGAAATTCAAGGGAATCATGCCATTCTACACCCCATAGGAAATTCTTCAATGATTGTGTTCCAAATTATTTTGAACATGTTTTATTAGGGTATGATGAACCATGTAAAATTGTTGGAATGGGTAAGGTACATATTAAGTTAAATAAAGGAAATGAATGGATGCTAAAATATGTAAGGCATATTCCTGTTATAAAAATAAATATGATCTCAACAAGGAAGTTGGGAGATAGCGGTTGTTTGTCTACGTTTGAAAAAATGTGGTGGAAGATCACTAAAGGAGCACTGGTATTAACAAAACGAGATAGGATAGGTATGTTGTATTTATGTATTTATAATTTATTGATTATTCTATCTTTGTAGATTCCACATAAATATGTGCAGCATTGTGCCATCATAGGCTTGTCCACATGAGTGAGAAGGGGATGCAGATTTTCCACTCAAGGAAATTGCTTCCATATCTGAAGCAAGTAAGTTTGGAATTATGTGAGAATTGTGTTTACAAAAAACAAAAGAGAATTAGATTTCTTAATGTTGGGAAACAAAAGCAGAGTGGAAAATTAGATCTTGTGCATAGAGATGTTTGGGGACCGGATCAGGTACAATATCTCAATGGATCTTGTTATTATGTTACTTTCATTGATAATGCAACTAGAGAATCTTGGGTATATTGAATTAGACAAAAATCTAGCATGTTTGCTACTTTTAAGAATTGGAAAGATTTGGTTCAAAATAAGACATGAAAAAGGTTGAAATTTCTCAGATATGATAATGGAGGTGAATACTGAAGCAAATATTTTGATAGTTACTGTTCATACAATGGGACTCACAGAGAGAAGGAAGTCCCTAGAACACCACAAGAAAATGGTGTGTCAAAAAGGATGAACATAACGATCATGGAGCGTGCAAGGTGTATGAGATTGCATTCAAGGTTTCCCTTATAGTTTTGGTTTGATGTTGTATATAGTGATGTTTATTTAATAAACATAGGGCCTTCAAGAGCTTTAGATGGTGGAATTACAGAGGAGGCATGGATAGGTAAAAAGGAACTACTCATTTCTGAGAAATTTTGGTTGTGAAGCATTTTCCCATATTCATAAATAAAATAGAACGAAGCTTGAGGATAAATCCAAGAAATATACCTTTATTGGATATGGGGTTGATGATTTTGGTTATTGCTTATGGGATTATGAAAACCAAAAAATCATTATATTCAATGAAAAGGTTATGTACAAAGTTCAATTGCGGGGAAAGAAAGAGGAAAAGGAAAACGCAACGTACATAGTGCTTGATGAAATCAAAGAAAATGAAGTTCCAAAGGCACCAAAAAATGAAGAGCAACAACAAGTACCTCAAACTCCTACAAATGTAAGAAGATCTACGAGGTTAAGTAGACCCCCTGAATGATTTTCTCCTTCACTATATTATTTATTGATGATTGATTCTAGTGAACCAGAATGTTATGAAGAGGCAATGGAGGTAGAAACTAGAAAGAATTCGGTGCAAGTAATGAATGAGGAGATGGACTCATTGGTAAGAAACCAAACATGGGATTTGGTTGAGTTTCCTACAGGAAAAAGAGCATTGTAGAATAAATGGGTTTATAGGTTGAAGGAAGAAGATGGAGGAAAGAAGTGATACAAGGATAGACTTGTTGTAAAGGGGTTTACACAAAAGAAAGGTATATATTTTGATGAAATATTTTATCATGTTTTTAAAATGACTTCAATTAGGATTATTTTAAGACTAGTGGCGGTAGAATATTTGTATCTTCAACAGTTAGATGTAAAACAACCTTTCTCCATGGGGATTTGGAGGAAGAGATTTATATGAAATAGTCACATGGGTATGAGGGCAAAGGGAAGGATAATTTGGTTTGCAGGTTGAAGAAGAGTTTCTATGGCCTGAAACAAGCTCCAAGGCAGTGGTATTTAAAATTTGATAAGTTTATGACAGAACAGGGTTATAGTAGATGCCATTATGACCACTATGTTTATTTCAAGAGGCTAGATAAAGGAAGATATATTATCTTGTTATTGTATGTGGATGTCATGCTTGTTGCAAGGTCTAACATGCGGGATATAAATTTTATCAAAAGGAAACTATCTAAATCATTTGTGATGAAGGATTTGGGTGTTGCAAAGAAAATCCTTGGTATGAGAATAACAAGAGATGAGAAAAATCGCAAATTGACATTGTCTCAAGGTGAGTACATAGAAAAGGTGTTGGAGAGGTTTAGAATGCAAAATGAAAAACTAGTTTGCACACCTTTGGCTAACCATTTCAAACTAAATAAGGAGACGTGTCCCAAGACACAAGAAGAGATAGAATACATGTCTAAGTTTCTCTATTCATTAGTAGTTGGCAGCTTGTTGTATGCCATGGTGTGCACAAGACGATATATTGCGCATGCAGTGGGAGTTGTGAGTAGGTATATGAATAGTACAAGTAAAGAGCATTGGAAATAAGTATAGTGGATTCTCAGGTATTTGAGAGGTACCACTTCTCATGCATTATGTTTTGGAGGTTCAGACATTGTTCTATAATAAATAAAATAAGAGGAGCACCACAATAAGTTGTATTTCGAAACTACAAAAGGTTGTTGCACTTTCAACAAAGGAAGTAGAGTATGTTGTTGCTATAGAGGATAGTAAAGAGATGTTTTGGTTGCAGAGGTTCATACAGGAATTTGGTAAGAAGAAGGCCCAATAGTGGGTCGTACAGTGACAGCCAGAGTGCCATTAATCTTGCAAATAACTCATCCTTTAATTCGAAGACTTCAGTTATCCTTCAAGCATGAAGGTGAAGAAAATAAACTTGACAAGTTCAAGGTTCAGATCATAGTCTAGGAGGTGTAGGAGCAGTGGAGTTGTTGTGATCAGTATCCAAGTGGGAGATTGTTGTTTGTGGAGGCTTATTTTCTAGATTTAGAGATGGTATTGTTTAGTTGTGTTTGTACCTTAGTTTTATTATACACTTGTCCTAGTTAGGGGCTACAGGGGGACATTTCCCCCCCATGGGGTTTTGGGGGCCAATGTACCCTCGAAATAAATTTTTTGGATGTTTGTTGGCCAATAGTTTGCAGACCCATGGTATTGGTTGACCCATAGTATTTTCCCATGGTAATTCCCCTATAAAAGGAAAGAATTGTAATAGGGTTGTGTATTGTATTATAACATTCAATCTCTATGATTGTGTGAGAGAGATTGTGAGAGAGTGAAGAGGAAGTGCAGTGGGGTTGTTGCAGGTTGTATCCCTTAATTTTGTTGAATGGTATAATAAAGGATTGACAATTTTTTTGTGGACGTTGCCCATCTTGGCTGAACCACGTTATATATGTGTCTCTCTTGTAATGCATTTATTATTTGAATATTGTTTAATTGTTTAATTGTTATTGCTCTGTGATCCTATTTTTCTAACACTTAGTGCAAAATACATGATCAATTATCGTCGATGTGTGTGAATGAATATACACCGTTAGCATAGGATGTGAATTTCTAGAGGCATGTGTTATCACCATAGCATGGATGGCCACGATAGATAGTTGAAAAGTCACTTGATCAAATTTGAGCCATTCGTTCTATCTGAGCCATTCGTTCTAGGGCCCTTCATTCATTTCCCATTTACTTTGGAGCAGTTTTTTTTTCTCTTGATCGATGCCAAGCATAATTTAAGGGGAGTGTCAACTTCCCTTTTTCTTTGAAGTTATTTTGTTTATTGTTTGAGATGTTTCTAGTCACTAGTATACAATTTGATCATTTCCATCCTAGGTTGATGATAGAGGTGCATATGCGCATGTGGGGAGAGATTATGCTTAAGAGGGGTCAGTCGAAATTCCCAAGTAAGATCACCTTGGAGACACCACAATTAATTTCTAGTGAGGATGATCACACATTAGATCTTACACCATTTCCATACAAGGGGTTGAACTAGCGAGGATGTTAGAACATCCTTTTCACCTTGGATGAACCACCAGATGCTAGAGATAATATTAGTGACGTGTTTGATTAATCTAGTTTCATTTTATTATTATACTTAATGAGAATGTAATTTATTGTAACACTTTCCTTAAATTGTTTGATGAAATTGTCTAATTATTATTGTGTACTATATATTTTTCATATATTGGAACTTATGTTGGGGAGGGCATCCCTAGGTACTGAATGAGGAGATGCTTAAGCTTAATCAATATTTGCCTCAGTTGTAGAGACCTAGCATCTAACGCATGTAAGATGGTATATCCTGTCAAGAGTTTGAAAATTTCCTATCTACTATGTTAGCGAGGATTCCACTCTGTACATGTTTAGGAGACCATGTGAGACCCTGAGATCATATAGTATACTAAGGATTCTTCCAGATTATATGATGACTTTGATGCATTATATTGTCTATGAAGCCATCCTTCTAGCTAAGAGGAGGGATTTCCATGATAGTCAATATTCCTTTACTGCAAATGATCATGACAGTGGCAATCCTCCTCCTCCACATCCTCCTTCTTCTCAATGAGATGATCGACCATCATCTCCTCCACCTTCTCATTCTCCTCACTAAGTTGAACAACTGTCATCTCTTCCACCTAATTTTCCTCCTCATCACCTTGAAGACCAACCACCATCTCATCCTCCACACCCATTCGAACTACCACCATATTTGCTTCATCCATAGGTCGATTGGTCACCCTCTCCTCCTTAGAAATATGACCATCCACCATATTCTACTGATCCACTCCTCTCACTTATAGATAGGATGGTCACATTAGGTGAGACTGGTCTTCATGGAGATATGTATGATGCTTTTCATACTACGTTTTTTCATGACAGAGGTATTTATGCATATGGCTCTTCTAGTGGATCTATCGATGCCTATGGATCTACTGATAGAGGTGTCGATGCCTCTAGTTCTGAAGGTGGTCTAATTATCTCATAGCATTTATTGGAATTGGGATGTATATTTTGTATTTATAATGAGTTTGCAATGATCCCTCCCTAAGGGGCCTCACCTTGTTAGGCTATTTTGGAGCCTATCCCAACACCACATAGGGTTCCTAACCCCGAAGGACCCAAATAGTTGAACCTTCAACCTCTTCCACCTGATGGCTTGGTCATGGAGGCTCCAATTAACTCCCCTTGGGATCTTAAGCATAATTTTATTTATATAAACAAAATTTCATTTTTAATAATAATTGCGAACCATGTATTTCATGTTTACAAAACCGAAGGTTTGTACAAAAACAAAAATATGAAAATGTTCTTGTAGTTGATCTGTTATACATTATGCTATGTATCTCTATTCCATTTACATCTACAAAAAAGGTGTTGTGTAGAGAAAAATATGTTTTGTGCAAGCTACCAAAAACAGTATTGTAACCATATTTTGAGGACAATCCAGGGTTTCAATGAACTACCTATTATAATATGAAAACAAGGTGTCATTATGTGCCTTTGTAATATTCCATTGACCAAAGATTAATTGTAACCCATCCTTTGATAACTTGTATGATTCTACATTCCTTTCCCTGTGGACAGGATGACATTTGTATGTATCAAAACTTTCCACAAGGTAGTGCACTTCCTCAACCAAAGAAAGTAAGAAAATATTGTGAAAATTTTGTGTTTTGTTTGTCCAATTAATAACAAGCATGGAGTCTCCAAATATTTGTATGTTGGTGCATCCCTTTTCTTTTTCAAAACATAAAATAACTTTCAAGTCCATAATCTCTACATAATTGCTTGTTCCTTCTCCCAACCCCATTTGTATTTTGTAGAAAGATAGATTAGAGAGATGGAAAATACCCCCCCCCCCTCCCTTTCAAAGATTATTTTGTGAGGCTCCATCAAAGAAAGACCAAAAATTTCCTTTCTTCACTAGTTATTCTTGAATAACTCGAATGGATGGAGTTGTGAAATAATGTCAAGACACTTAAGGGTAGAATGTTTTGGAACAAAGGATTTTCCCTGAAAAATATATCAGCTTTAGGAAATCCACATCTCCTAGCTAACAATGAGACACAAATATTTGATCTCTGAGAACATTGAGTTTGTTAACCACATTTTCTAGGCATCCTCAATATTAGCACCTGCCCAAGTACATTTCCATCCTAACATTTGATTGGATTCTTTCCAAATTATTAAGGAATATGGGCAAAAGATAAAAACATGAATGACCAATTCCTCCTGGGCTTTGCATAAGGTGCACCAACCTAGGCCTTCAATATGCGTTTTAATCATTTTTTCCCAGGTATGAACCTTATTTGCAATCAAACAGCACACGAATATACAATATTTTTGTGGACATTTTGTCTTCCATATGCCCTTCCACCACCAATGTTGTTTTATGTTATGAAAATCAACAATACGATGGAGGTAACCCAGCTTTGGTGTATATGTTCTATGAGGAGCATGGATCTAGTATAATTTCATCGCCGTGGTTTGAAAGTCTAATGTGAGAGTTTCAGAGTGCATTTAGATATATAGCCCAAGCAACTGCTTGTTCCATATATATATATATATTGCATTTTCATGTTGATGTGTATGTTAGGTCATGTTAGACATGTTTGTTAGATGTGGGCACTGGTTATGTTAGATAATTCTTGTTTCTTGTTAGATGTGATTATTAGATTTCTGTGTTAGATGATGTTTATATCTGTTAGATGTATATGTTAAATAATGTTAGGTAATTTTTACTTGTGTATGTTAGGATATGTTTGATGTGTATCCACCATGATTTTATTACATGTTGTTGTTACATGATGTTGTGTATTGTGTACTTTAATTGTGCTTGGCGTATTGTATGTTAGATTATATTAGATGTGTATGTTAGAATATGTTTATGATTGTTAGGTAGTGATGATGGTGATGATGGTACATTAGATGTTGTTAGATGATTTTAGATGTAATTATTATATGTTTATCTTAGATTATGTTAAGTGATATTAGATGTGAATGTTTATGTTTGTTAGATGTGTTTGTTATATTTGATTGTTAAATGTTTATAAAATAATTATTCCTCAAATTTTATATTGTGTATAAACATCATGCATATTAAATCATGAAAAACATTAAATTGTTATGATTAATGTAAACCTTTTTTGAACTTATATTATAAAATAAAAATAGAAAGATTTAACATAGATAATATCCTAGGTATATTTAAATTAATTTTAATAATATAATTCATTTCATTCCCCTGTAACAACTATTTATTCATAAAAATTTATCATGATTTTCTAATTTACATGTGTTTCTATATTTCACATGTAATTAAGAGAAAATCATAGTTAATCTTGAAAATGGATTTTTATTATTACAACCTTGAAACCTGTTTTAATAAATCAATATTAATAATAATGTCACTTCTATAACATAAAACAACACAACAAAATTCTATTACAGTGCAAAATGCAAAATAAATGATGTAAGGTCAACTAAAACAATGATAAACATGATACATACTTATATTTTTTCAATATTGACACAAATTTGATGCTATAATAATGCAGATTTAACATTTATATGAAACAAATTCCACACCTATCAATGCAACTAGACATTCATTAATTCAATAAACACACATAAGATGCAACGCCAATGCAACTACATTGCTATGTTTTGTTAAGACGAAACTTTCAATGTTGAAAGATGCTAATTTGACATTAAATATGTTTTGCATCCTTATAGTCATTGCTAAAACAACACCTTTTATAGAGAGTGTTGAAGCACCAAGTTTATATTGTGTATAAAAACCATGCATATTAAATTGTGAAAAACATCATGAATATTTATTTTGAAAAATTGTTAGAGGTGTTTATTAAAAATACATCAATAACAACTTCTTCCTTACAGTCCAATTACTGTCATATTGTTACAATTAATGTAAACAATTTTGTGAACAAATATTATAAAATAAATAGAGGAAGATTTAACCTATAATATCCTAATTGTATTTAAATTAGTTTAAGATGTATTTTAATAATATAGTGTGTTTTATTCCCCTATAACAAATATTTGTTCATAATAATTTATCATGAACTTCTAGTTTACATTTTCTTCTAAATTTTATGTGTAATTAAGAGAAAATCATAGTTAATCCTGAAAATGGATTGTTATTACTACAACCTTGAAACACGTTTAATTACATTATTATTAATAATAATGTCGCTTCTATAACAATAAAAATCACAAAAAATTTCTATTACAATGAAAAATGAAAATTAATGATGTAAGGTTGGCTAAAACAATGATAAACATGATCCACCCTGACTTATAATTTTTCAATATCAACACATATATGATGCCATAATAGTGTTGAATTGACACTTATAGGGAACTAATGTCACACCTATCGATGCAAAAATACATTCGTTGATGCACCAAACAAATAAAAGATGGAACATCGATACAACTACATTGCTATGCTTTGTTAGTACAAAAAAGGCATTGTCGAAAGATGTTAATCTGACTTTTAAAGTTTTTTTGCACCCTTATGGTCATTGCTAATACAACAACTTTTATAGAGATCATTGAAGCACCAAGGTTATATTGTGTAACAACATGCATATTAAATAATGGAAAACACCATGCATATTTATTTTGAAAAATTGCGAGAAGTGTTTATTAAAAAACATCAACAATAACTTATTCTTTGTAGTGCAATTACTATCATATTGTTATAATTAATGTAAACAATTATGTGAACTTTTATTATAATTTAAAAAGATAAATATTTAACACATGATATCCTAATTATATTCAAATTAATTTTAAAATGTATTTTAATAACATAATGCATTGTAGCAAAGCTTTTGGTTTAACACTGTGTTGTAGTTTTGTAACCAATGTTTTAGATGGGCACTCCACCCACCTTCAAGGAATCAAAATGAAGATGCATTTAGATTAAAATTTTTAAGGATGAAAGGTTAAGGTTGAATATGTAAGGAGAAAGAAAATTAGTTGTTTGTCTCAAAGAAGAAATTAATAATCGAAGGGCGGGTGGGGGGGGGGGGGGGGGGTATTTACCAAAAAATTGAATAATAATTAGTGAAGTTTGAAAAGAGAAATTTCTCTTTTCAAATTTCATTAATTCTTACTCAAAATTTTGGTAAACTCCCCCACCCCCCTTTTTAGTTTTTTTTCCATTATTAATTTCTTCTTTGATTCAAATGGATAGTTTTCTTTATCCCTATATATTCACTCTTAACATTTTCTAACCTAAATACATCTTCATTTTTATTCCATGAAGACAAGTGAAGTGTCCACTCAAAACATCAGTTATAAAACTACAACGTAGTGACAGTCCAAAAGATTTGATACAATGTCTATCCATTATGAAAGCATCTATAATCAAAATATAGTGTATTTAATTCCCCTATAACAAATATTTGTTCAGAAGAATTTATCATGAACTTTTAATTTACATTTGCATCTAAATTTTACATGTAATTAAGAGAAAATCATAGTTAATCTTGAAAAATTGATTGTTATTATTACAACCTTGAAACATGTTTTAATTAAATCATTATTAATAATAACATCACTTCTATAACAATAAAACAACACAGTAAAAGTATAGTCCAATGCAAAATTAAAATAAATGATGTAAGGTCGTCTAAAACAATGATAAACATAATGCACATTGACGTATCTTTTTTTCAATATCGACACATATATTACGTCATAATAATGTACATTTGACACTTATAGGGAAAGGATGTCACACCTATGAATGAAAATAGACATTCATTGATGCAATAAACACACATAAGATGTGATAAGATGCAACATCGATGGAACTACATTGCTATGTTTCGTTAATACAAAAAAGGCAATGCCGAAAGATGGTAATTTGACATTATATTTTCTTTTTATGCTTATAGTCATTGATAATACCATGCCTTTTATAGAGATCATTGAAACACCAAGTTTATATTATGTATAAACATCAAATCGTGAAAAACATCATACATATTTATTTTGAAAAAATGTGAGAGGTTTTTATTAAAAACATCAATAAAAACTTATTCTATATAGTATAATTATTGGCATATTGTTACAAATAATGGAAACAATTTTGTGAACTTATATTATAAATTAAAAAGAGAAATATTAAACATCTAATATCCTAATTATATTTAAATTTATTTTAATAATATAATGCATTTCATTCCACTATAACAAATATCTATTTATAAGAATTTATTATGAACTTCTAATTTACATTTACATCTAAATTTTACATGTAATAAATAAAAAATCATAGATAATACTGAAAATGGATTGTCATTATTACAAATTTGAAACATTTTTTAATTAAATAATTATTAATAATAACATGACTTTTATAACAATAAAACAACACCCCAAGATGATATTACAATGCAAAAAAAAAATGATATAAGGTCGAATAAAACAACGATAACCATGATACACACTGACCTATATGTTTTCAATATTGACACACATATGATGCCATAAATAATAATAATGTATATTCAATACGTATAAGGAAAGAATGTGACACCTATGGATGCAAATAGATATTTGTTTATGCAATAAAAACACAAGATGCAACATTGATGCAACTAAAATGATATGTTTTGTTAATACAAAAACTAAAATATCGAAAAATACCAATTTGAAATTACATTTGTTTTGCACCCTTATAGTCATCACTAATACAACACCTTTTATATAGATCATTGAAGCACACAATGTCCTAATGTACATAGTATTTTTAAATTGAGTATATTTGTCATGTCCCACATTTTGACCACCAAAAGTGTGGACCATGCTAAACACCTAGGGGGACTAAGTGGCATTAATTAATTAGACTAGGGAAAATTTTCTAAGTAAATATTATTAAAGCATTTACTTGGTTTTATTTATTGTCGTCATTAATTAATGAATAAATAAATAAGTGGAATTAAGCTTGCCATGTCATGAGGGCACAATGGGAAAGCCAACTTGCCAAGGAGGAGAATTGGAAACTGTCATCGAACTGACAAAAGCCAAGAAAAGTTGTCATAATGAAAAATAAGAAATATTAGACCAAAGGAGAGTGCAGTCGCTATTTAGGAGTTCAGTGACAAATGTAGAAGACAAAAAAAAATTCATAAGGAAAAGCAGGAAACAATTGACAAAGGAGGGCACAGTTTCCTTTTGGAGTTCAGTCATAAAAGTAGGAAAGCCCAGAAAAGTTTTCATAAGGAAAAATAACAACTGTGGGCCAAAATATGGCGCAGTTTCTAAATTGGATGGAAGATAATGACAGGGAAACATCTTAGTGACACTAACTTGCTAAAATTATCAAGGAGGGTGCATTGATGGTTAGGATTAGGGTTTCTATGTGGTTGACTTGCCCTCACAGGTCACCTATACCTGCTAAACAAGTCACTGGAGGTTTATAAAAATATAAAGGGAGCTCCATTACTCGGTTTTGGTTGATGATTGATTTGTGTTCATGTGAAGCATATCTTCTATTGAGTGTTGTGCCTCAGTCTTTTGGGAGATGTGCCCCAAATCCTTCCTTCCTCTCTCTTCTTCCTCCCTTTCTGTTTCATTGTAGGTGTTGGAGAGATAATGCAAAGAAATATAGCTTCATATTAGACATCCATTGCATCCATTTTCTCCATTTAATTCAATATCCATTGAAGTGGAAGCTTCACCTACACTCCCATCTAGTTTGATGTCAGATTTGGGCCTCCTGCCCACAGTTTTGGGTCCTATCTTGGAGTGATCAGTCCTCCAACCTTTCCTTGATTTGCATCAGACCATAAAATATTATCATTAACTCTGAAATACTGTAATATTTCTGTTCAATAATCTCACATGTCAAGTTTTCCAAGAATGAACTTTTATTTTCCCATAGATGGGGTTTTTGATGAGTTTAATGCAATGATAAATGAGTAATGGACATGGAAAGGAGTATGAATGATGTAATGAGTTAAATAATAATATATTATTCTTTTTTAAATTACATTAACATTTATGATGTCAGTATTATAGTAATTTCATGCATTTTTGTACACCCTAGCTAGATGACTAGTAAAAAATTATTAGTTTTACAGTTTTATTAATTTTGAGATTTTTGTTTATCCAAATGAAATTATGTAAGTTGATACATGTTTTAAATTAACCCATATATCCATTCCAAACTTAATACTGATATTTTGTTGAGGACATACACTAGTTGGGCAGCCTCCACTGCGCAGTGTCTCCTCAGACCAAAATTGCCAATTTTCCCAAAATCATCCCAAGCAATCTCAGATCACTCCAGGTCTGTCCTTTACTATATGAAAAATTATTTAATATATTTTATCATTAATACCACATCTATTAACCTTACCCCTAACCCATGGTTGATTTGAAATGAGAAAATTTCTTCCTAGTTTCATGGTTAGGTGACCCAGAAGCGTGGGAGTAAGTTTCAGCATAGGTGAATCTAAAACCTAAATGGTCCATGATATAAATGTGTGATTTAATATAATCTATCATTCCTAATTCGTTTCCTTGATTTATTCCATCATCCATTTCCCTGTGTATTCATTTCCTAGCAAAAATATCCCTATTTGCCTAGTTCAAATTTGATTGATTGAGTACACAACTTTGGTTCAGAAATTTTAATTTAATTTGCAGCAATATTAGTTTTCTGATATGTATATAAGATCCATAACATTACAATATTAGAATATTGTGATTTTAATTTTATTGAATATATTGTTTGCAAAGGGATCTTATGATTGTAGGAATAAGCCACACAATTATTTTATAATGAAAATAATTCTAATTTTATATTAAATATGTAATGAGATATAAATACCTCCAACTAAAATAATTTTTTTTTTCAATCAATCCTTCCATATAATAAAAAATTACTTGATATATAAGCACATTATGCATCAATTCGATTGTTAGCCAACTAAAATTGTTTAAATGGTTGTAATTAATTTTCCATTTCCATCGACATAAGATGAATGAAAAAAAATATAATGAGAAAATTAATTATAAAAATAATAAAATGATACATCAACAATGTAATGATGATATAAAACATGTACATATCACTCTCTATTTCCATCACCCATATTATATTCCTCACTTGGCAAGATAACATTGTTGTTCTCAAAAATATGTTTTAATCTAGGGTCATTCCTTAATACGGACCACCAATCACTATCCAACACATTTGGGTAAAAAAATAGTTGGTTGCAAAGTTTTGGGAAAACATAAGGCTCTTTAGTTTCATCCCACGTCTTTCTAGAGTTGATACATATCAACCCACAATCATGATCTTCATTTACATTACTCCGATCAAAGGTGTTCCATCACTTGCACATAGAAATATTACATTGGAAAGATGAGAAGCCCACCTGCATGATCTCTTGTATATTTTTAATAACCTAAATCCCTGCTATTAGGTTTTTATCATGGTAGATAGCATGACTAGATCGGTCAAACTTTAATTTCCACTTCATAGTATTGTGTGACACGTCCATCGATGACATCCTCAATGTGAAATGATGCCCATATTCCCACATAGATGGGATTATATGCACTTGTAAAAATGGAAGCATAGAAGTGAACACATGACCATGGAAAATGTTTAATAACCCGACATATAAAATATAGAGGTTATAATTCAAAGGTTCATTATAAATTTTAGAATGTACACAAAGATATTATTATCGAGTTGTTGCACCTGATCCCTACATTTAGTGCATTTTCTTCATCTTGCAATGTTTTTCAACTGGTGGAATATTTTATGCATCCGAAATCGATCCTGAATCAGGATCATGCAAAATTTAATACCTTGTTATTCAAATTCGCATGGATAAATAACATAAATTCAACTATATAATGAAAATATAAATAAAATATGAACTTACTAGAGATGGAAATGGAGAACTCAATGGACTTTGAACAATCTGGAATGAGCTAGAATTTGAAGAATTGGACATTGATATTATAATTTTTTCTCCATTCATTTGAGTCCAATAAACAATCCATACATGTCTACATTCCTAAAATAAATTTTGAGAACCATATCACATTCTAACTTCCAATATAGTTTTGAAACCATTTTTTAAGAATAAGGTGAGTTTAAGTAGAATATGTATACTATGAAGTATTGTAATTGATGTGGTTATATCATAAAAGAGAATTTGAGATGGATATGCCATTTTAAGTTAAAATATGCATTCAAAGGGTTTTTTAACTACTCTGGTGCACTTTAATAATACTATCACATTGGTGCATCTTGAAAAACTAAATGCACGAGTGCGTTAAAATAGTTATGCATCGTCCTTAAACATCAACAAAAGAAAATGTGTTATATTTGACAATGGATATTTAAATATGAATTGTTCAATATTATTTCCATTGATGTACTTAGTATATAATAGTACATCAGTGAAATCATACCTCTAATAGGCACCAGTGAATGGAAAATGAAATACAAAGTTATGTTTTTAAATACCTATAAAGTTTTCAATTTTATGTCTACCCGGTGCTATTTATGAACTATATCACACAGGTGCACCAATATAATGCAGGCACACCAATGGCCACAAATTGCAACATGGAACAACTTTTTTTTATATGTTTATACTTCTATTTTATGCCCTCATTGTGCACTTTATAACATTTAGTGCATTGGTCCACTCATATTGTACTAGCACACTATTTTTTATGAAAAAGTTATACAAAGTTATATGTGAATGATGCGTTGTCTATTATGTCACACATGTGTGCTTGTATATATAAGTGCATCGATATGCAAAAAAACAGAAGAAAAAAATGCACGAGGTTTTTTTTCCCACGAGCTGAAAAAGGAGTAGAAATTTCTCTCTCAAAAAACTAATTTGATAAAGTGTTTTAAAAAAGAAAACCTAATCAGTATTTCATTGTTTTTTGCTAAAATATTGATCTACTTTTGTGTGCCTTGTCTGTAGTTTCCTCTTCTCGATGATGCTAATTGATCCATTCTAAGTAAATAAGATGTAATTTTTAAGAAGTTGTGTTTAACGACATTTTTATGGATAACGCCAAGGAGGGGATTTATGTTATAGCATGATTTGCCACACCTTTTTCATCAAGCCTTGATGGACTTCCCCTGTCCCTATGCAGACTCACTATACCCCCCTTACTTATTATAGCCCTGATACTTCAATATAACCCTAGAAAAGACATTTTGAATATACATGCGGGTTAGCAACTATGCAACTCACATATGCACATCTTGCACCATTACAACCCACCTACATCGGGTTTTTTGCTCAAAAACCAAAAAATATTTGGAGTTTTCATCATCAAGTAATGAATAACTTGATCCTTGGCCTTCCATATTCATGGAAATGCTTCGATTTGACCCTCCATTTCCATTTGAGGGATATATATTGAGCCATTTTGAAGCATTTGATGAGGATAAACCTTGAGAGCAAGAAAACTATAGTGAAAATTTTCCCCATTTCCATGTTCTTTAGTTTGCATCCCTTTATCCTTGTTGATAAAACTAATTATGTTCATCTCCCAATATCTCCATTGTCTTTGTGAGATTTCCTTGCTATGGAGGATTGAAGTTGTGGAGGCCCAAGTAGAGCAACTTGGATTCTTGGTTTTGACGAGTTGCCAATAGAGGTCGTCACATTGTATCTTTATTTTTACATTAATAGAAATACCCATTTCTCATCCAAATTTCATGTGCAATTGTTTATATTTGTATCCATGGGTATAGTTGTTTTATACATGTTTAAATGGATTATGCTAGTTTGAATGCTAAAATTTAATTTATTTTATGCTTGGATATATATTTGTCGGTGAGGGGAAATTGTAGGGAACAAACATTTGATCGTGAGCTCAATGGTGGTCTTCTTCAAACATCTAGTTGAGGTACAAACTGTCTCCCTTATTTGTTAGATTCTTTAATTTATCTAGCATATTTGAGAGCGGATGTGATTTCTGATTTCATCTTCTCTATTGTGGTCCACCCCAAGCCATAGGAATATTTTCTCCGTAATAGAATTGGTGACTCCGATGTGGAAATCTCCTTTTTGTTGGTGTTTTTTTGGGTGCATTTTTGCTTAAATTTTTCTTTATTTCTTTGTGTTTATGTGTTGCATTTGGTAGTATAGTCATCTATTGGTAGTTACCTAGAGTGGTTTGTCCCTGAGCATGTTTTTTTACCCCCTTTTCTTTGTATACAATCACATATATACGCAATTCATAGTATTGATAGTTGCATATATACGCAGGATGTCCTTTGGTAGGTCATGTACATATGTTGTTGTTATTTGAACAATCATGTACACCTCAACTTTTGATTGATATATTGATTTGAGGGATTAATTTTTTTATGGAAGTTGTTCTTGTCATTTTCTCCTTTTTGTTTTTCTTTTTGTGCATGAATCATTGAGTCTTGGTTCCTTGATTGTCTTGTGTCTTTATACTTACTACAGGGGCTGGGAGTTTAGTGGTTCTCTTTTGCATTTTCATTCATTTATTTTGAAAATACAAAAATATTTGCCTTATTGCATATCCATTTGCATTGAAAGAAGCACATACATCATTTTTCCTAGAGTGGAATTAGTCTAGGATTTCATTTAGGAAAGATTGCACTTGCATTTAAAAGGAAAGGAATTATCTTTGCATATCGTTTAGAGGCATACCATATTTTCATTTGGAAAACGAGTTTGCACTTGAAATTGTTTTCAGGTGTGCATATTTAGTTTTATTGTTGAGTCATAACATCATTAGTTTCATGGTCATATTCCTTGACTAAGCTCAACTTATTAAAATGAATGCTTAATTTAAAATTGATTAGACCATTTTATTTTGTAGGGTGCACCAACAAGCTTAGGTTTTAGAGTCTTGGGAAAAGATTTTGTGAGTACACTTCTCCTAAGACTATAATATGAAAACAATGAGGTGTCTGACCATGGAGAGGAGAAATCATTGCTATAATTGGTGTTCTCAGGAAGCTCCTCTTACAAAGGAGTTAATCATGAGGAAGTGTGCATGCTTATGGTGGGGATATCCCTCCACTACATTTAGTGCGCACCAAATATATTTCTGGGATATTTTTCGTATATTAGGTTCCTTGAGGTACCTTTGGTGCTTTAGAGCTTTGAGCTTAGTTACCCTACCCATATGGTAGATCCTGCTTGTGACTATCTTCCTGAGCATTGGTTATATTGGTACTAGAGTTGTAAACCTTAGTTTTCTTGTATAACCTTAGGAAACTTTAATGCTTGTTTTTACAACCCTATTGTATATATATTGATTTTTTATATTTTGTCAGATTAGAGGTTAAATAGTTGGCTCATAATTTTATTTTGAATCCACATTTATAAACTTTCAATATATATTACATGATTCTTTGATGCTTTTTATTGTTTCCAAAGTTTCATGTTTTGGAAGCTAAAATTATTCTTTGAAAATTTAAGTGTTGCTAGAATGTTATTAGATTTTCCATGCATTTTTATAATCATGATTAAACCTTGTGAAATGAAAAGTAGGGGTAATATGTAGCTCAAACTCTGTACAAGGTACATGTTTTCATCATGATAGAAGTTGACAGGTGGATACATATCATAATGGTGATGGTTCATGGTTGTACTAAATTCTTTTACATTCATTGTATTACAATATTTTGTATTATCAGTTGGATATTGTTCTAGAAATTTTTTGAAGTCTGTAATTTCAATTACTACCATAACCATGAAGAAAACAAGCGATAGACCTCACAGATTTGAACCACTTGATACATAGTGGGATGTAGAACATCCAAAATGTGCATAGCTACTTAAAAATGTAGGTTGGTTCATGTTTTTTGAGAAGATCACAAGATTCAATGCTGAAGTATCTACAGAATTTTCTCAAAGATTCACAGGAACAAGGGTTGATTTTAGCAGTATCAACTTCGAAATTTCATAATAGTTGATTACAAAGGCCACTGAATTATCCACAGAAGGAGATAAATGGCTTAAGAAGTTACCCTTCAAGGTTTATTTAGGGTTATTCATCCTTCCTGGTCATGAAACCATATATTGGGATAGAGGCATTCACAGAGATCTCTTGAAACAAGAGTGGCGACAAGTACTTAGAATCATTCAAAGGTATATTACCTATGGAGGTCTCTTTGTAACCATTTCAGATATCATATGTGGTTTCTTCTCCATGTTGCAGGAGTTTCAAAGTTGAATTTACCTTTTTATTTGCTGAAAATCTTGTCTAAGATGTCAGTCAGGGTTAAAATCCATCCAGACCACACTTCTTGTTATGTGTTCCATCATGGTTTTATTAAGCTTCTAATTGATAAAAAATCTCAAGAAAAATGGATGGACTTGGTCTCATTTTTTACTTTGGTCTGGATTTAAAACTGATAAGTCGACTAATTTCAAGTCGTAAGAAGGGAAACAAGTGTCAATGAAGCTAAGGAGTGGTAATGAGAGAAAAAAATGTGGCAAAAGCATAACAAGAGTCTTAAAATGAAAATGAAGGGTTTGAAGGGATTTTGGATGCATAGGCCAAAATAAATTCAGATATAGAAGAAATGAAGATAACTCTGAGTTTTCCTCGTGTTGCAGAGGAAGTATCAGTGAAGGAGAGCATGGGAATAGCAAGCTTACACCAACCGAAAACATCGGTCATCAAAAATACCTATGCGCATGCTAAAAGTTTTGAAACAACTAAATGGAGGCCTAATACCAGACCCACAAACAAGCTCCATCTGAATATGAAGAAAATGCTAAATCCAAAGCTTCAGAGAGAAACATTGATTGAAATTGAAGAATGCTCTAGTGAATAAGAAACTCAATCTAGAAAGATTGAAGGTATGATTTCTAAAGCATTAGAAAGAACCGAAGAGAGCATTAAATCTATTCCATATATTTCAATCAAGAAGTTCATAGATAAAGGAAAAAGGGTCGTGTCCACAGCAAGTGAAGAAATAAATAAAAAGCAGTCATGCGTTGAAGAAAATATGGAAGGTGTTCAAGATTTAAATTGTAACCAAAATCCAGATGAGGAAAACATGATTCCATTACTTGAATCTCAGCAAAGAAGCCTGTAAAAAGAGAGGTAGATGGTTCATATGAAAATATGTAGAGGGAAGAAGAAACAGAGGTTTAAAATCTTAGAAAAGCTTTGCATCACTACAAATCTCAGAATTAGCATCTTAATCATCTTAATGATCAATTGGTAAATGAAAATCGTATTATTAGGCAGGACCTTGAAGACATAAATGCTAATTATGCTGAGTTGGTTAGGGTTACTAAGGAAGTTGTGAAAAGGAGGAAAATGCATAATTACTCAAATAGAATAAAAAATTACAGGGCAGATTGCTAGCTATGGAAGAGGAGTTACCTAGACTTCGAAATATATCTCAAGCATTAGATGGTTTGACCATACTTGCAAAGGCTTCTCAAAATCTTTGACAGGTTGGAAAAACTTGATGATTCATAGATAGCTAGATGGACAAGTTCAAAATGAATTTGATTTAGAGTTTGTTTTGATTAGGTGGCAGTATATCTTTTGAAGTTAAACCTTTGTTGTTGATGTAATTAAACTATTTATGTCTTTAAGTTTTCTCGATCCTATATTTTTGGATCCAAAAAACAGTTTTAAACTATCTTGATCCTACATGTGTGGATCCAAAAGCAATCTCGAAAGGAGGTATTATTTTGTATAAATATAGGAGTTTAAGGTAGGAAAAAGTGCGGAAGATAATAGTGGATTCAAATAGCACTTTTTGGATACTTCTTTGAGTCTGGAACTTTGTTAAATACTCTAAGTATATTTTGAAAGTTATATGAAGGATAAAAGATACTATATGGGCCAATTTTTTACTTCTAACCATGCAAATACTATTCAATGTCTTTGATATTTTGTAATAAATTTTATGCAAGATAGTGTTTCTATCCCTAGTTTCTTATTGCAGATATAGATATTTGTATTCCTTTTTACAGAATTTTTTTTTTCTGTTTAAAAAGTATTTATCATCTTTTTATATAATCAAATGTCTGTCATTATATGACTTATTCTCAAAATGGTTCATACATAGCTACTGTTTGTAGTCATATGTTTTTCATGAAATCCTTGTTTACTTTCTATCATATGCTTATGGGTCTATAGTTTTATATTTAATCCATTATCTTTATACTTTGTCTTTTTCCTTGCTAGTATACACCTATAAACTCAAAACTCCTAACCCTAAATATTTAATCCATACCTTATTGAGATGTCTGGGCTTTGTACATTTGTAGTCTAGTACAAACTCCAATACCAACACCTTTTGGCGTCGTTGTTGGGGACGAAAGTGAAGTACATCTTCCCTAGGTAAATTTCATTAATATGATTTTAAAGTAGAGAAAATCACAAATTTTTTACAGACTACAATTTTCATTTTTCACCATGCAATTTTCATAGTGGCTGTTAGAATAATCAACCTATAGTTACCTACCTTAGGCATTAATTAATCCATTTTTGTCTTATTTGCCTAGTTTCCTATATTCCACTCTAGGAAAGTTGTCTTCCACATGCCATAGAAGTAAAACTTGCTAAAAATAAGTCATGGAGCACTTGGGAAACCTCCTAGAAACCATATTTAGCATGTCTACTTTATTCCAGATCCTCCGAAGTGCATATCTGCTTTTTCTGCTAAGTTGCATGTTTTATTGAGAAATAAGGCAAAAGGGAAAGTAAGACTAGGTGTAGTTGACTTGTTTTTTGACCTCATAATCCTCCATCCTTTTCTCCTAATAAAATAATTTATGAGTTGTCTTTCCATCCCTTATTATCTTACCTACTTGAATTTTCCAATTCGTGAGCCTCTAAGTGGATTTGGAAACTGCTTTATGCACCTATGGGGGATTTGACTAGATTTAGTAAGCCTAATTTTTGACTATTTCGAATGGAATCCTTATGCATTCAAATCTCTCATGTAATTATATATTTTAGTAGCCTATGACTTCATAAGGTTGGCTATTGTACACTTATTCAATACAGATTAGTTTTATGCTCCAATTTTAGTCTCCTTTGTTTGTAAATTTGCATGTTTGATTATCAATTTTGTAAGTGTAATTGTTCTATCACTTGGGTTCAATTTCCACATGGTATCAGAGCATTTGTAGATCAATTTATCTCCTTCCATATTTCTATTATAGGTTTGAAATCTAGACTAGGATCATATTCTATTGACTGAAGGGCGCAGTTTTTGAGCTATGGATCAATCTTAGAAGATCATCTTGACTCCATTTAATTTCTTTGAATGGAAAGTAGATATGGAGATACTCTTGAGAGTGAAAGGTATCTATAGTATGACTATGGAAACTGAGGTAGAGCCCAATGCAACTGCAGAGAAAATTAAATGGCACAATAGGAGGGATGAGGCCTATGGTCTTTTGTGTCTGAGCATTTCAAGAGACCTCCTCTTCCATCTTGATGGATTGATATCACCTAATGAAGTGTGGGAGAAGATTTTATAGATTTTTGGTAAGATATATGAGATGAGAGGACATCAAATTGAGAATGAATTGATCTCTTTGAGTCCCAACAGCTTTGAATCCCTGCAACTCTACTTTTCCAAATTTAAAGCCCTTGTTTTGCAAATAAAAAAGTGTGGAATTGAAAAGAAGGAAGAACAACTAGTTTTGGCCATACTCTCAAAGTTTGGCCCTGACTATTCAATGTTTGTTTCAACTTTCCATGCCACAAAGTTGACAGCTCAAGCCTGGAAGATGCGTAAACTTACAGAGTTCATGGAATCCTTCACACAAGAACAAGATAAATTGGTGATGGTGGGCACCATCAAACCTTCCAAAGACCAAGCTTTAGTTGTTGGAGATTTGAGGATGGATTCAAAAGGCAAGAAGAAAGCTAAGAAGCCACTTGAGAAAAAGAGAGACAAGAACAAGTCTCAAGAGGAGCCCCAAGGCTCCAAGAAGAACTTCTAGAAGAAGAAGAACAAATGAGAAATGAGAAAGTGTGCATACTACAGTAAGGGCTATCATAGTGAGAGCTCCTGTATGAAGAAGCAAATTGACATGTTGACCCAACTCCTGGAGAAGAATAACATCTCCCTTCCTGATTGCTCAAAGAAGAGGTAAGGAGGATCAAATTCAGAGGACAGAGAGAGTACATGCCTTGGTTGCTAGCACATCAAGCTCATCTAGCTTCATCATAGACTCCGGAGCTTCAAGAAATATGGTTTCGACCAAGGAGGCATTCTCCTCTCTTGACATGTCGAAAGGTACACCAATAGTGTTGGGAGATAATTCTCTCACTGACAGTTTGGGGAAAGGAAGGATTGATCTTGACCATGGTAAGTTCAATAATGTGTTGTATGTTCCAGGTCTTGCCTCTAACCTCTTGTTAGTGTACCGGATGACTCACACAGGGTCTCCAAAGAATGTCATCTTCTCCCCTGATGATGTTGAGATCACAAAGATATGGAATGGTAAAGTCATTGCAAAAGGTGTTGTTGATCACACTTCGAAGGTATACATGTTTTCACATTTTCTACCCCACTCAAACCCCTCTACTATTCTAATTCATGCTAATGAGGAAAGCAAGATTTGGCATGAAAGATTTGGCCATATTAACTATAAGTATCTTTCTGATCTGAGTGAAAAATATATGGTTATATGGTTACCCAAGATTAAGTTTTCCAAGGCAGTCTATCAAGGTTGTATCCGAGGAAAACACCCAGAGCACAAATTTGAGAAAGCTAGTCATGAGAGAACCTCTGCACCTCTTGAGTTGATTCACAGTGATGTTTCTGGTCCATTTACTCATATGTCAATGAGTCAATCCAAATATGCATTGACCTTCATAGATGAATTTTCCAGGTATTTTTGGGTTTACTTCCTGAGGCATAAGTCTGAAGTTTTTGACCTCTTCAAAGTCTTTAAGTCCTTGGTTGAAAACCAGTTTGGGAGGAGACTCAAGATCCTCAGATATGAAAATGGTGGTGAGTATGAAAAGTATAAGTTCATTCAATATTGTAATGATGTAGGTATTCAGATGCAGCATTCGATCCCTTACACACCACAACAAAATGGTGTTGTTGAGAGAAAGAACAGATCACTGAAGGAGATGGAAACCTATATGATGGAGGCTAATAATTTGCCACCAAAGTTTTGGGTTGAGGCTATAAACTGTGCATCCTATATCCATAATATGGTGCCTCATAAACAGCTTTATGGTATGACTCCTTTCAAATCTTGGAGTGGGCACAAGCCAGATGTGACCCATTTCAGCATTTTTGGCTCAAAGGCTTGGGATAGAATTCCAACTAAATAGAGAAAGGCTTTGCAGTCCCAAATCCAAGAGTGCCTATTTGTTGGTTATTTTGAATATTCAAAAGGGTGCAAGCTGATATACTTGAGCACAAACAAATCCTTCATTGAAAGGAGTGTTCAGTTCCAAGAAGAGCCTTTAGTAGCAGTTGAAGTTGGAGAGTCTTCTTCACCACCAGAACTATTGAATGTAAGTGGAGAGACAAATGAGTTTTCTGATTCTGATATGTCTGATAATGATGATTTAATTGCATATCCTGACATTCCTACAAGATCAAAATGGGAAGCAAAGACCATTCATGCAGCTGGGGAACTAGCTGGAAATCCTAGTGATCCTAGGAGGACTAGATCTTACTTTGAGAGTGCCCTATGTATGAAAGACCCTTTCTTTGCAGAGAACTGATATTTGATGATTGAATCACACCCATAGACATATGAATATGCAACACATGATCCAATATGGAAAACATTCATGAAATAAGAATTCAGCTCACTCCAAAAGAACAACACTTGGGAACTGGTTGTTCTTCCGCCATGGAGGAAGCTAGTTCAATGTAAGTGGGTTATTCAAAACTAAGTTTGATGCTAATGGTTCACCTTTTAAATATAAGTAAATATTGGTAGCCAAGGGATACTCACAGGTACATGGTATTGACTACAATGAAACCTTTGCACCAGTGGCAAAGATGGACTCCATAAGGCTAGCCTTAGCCATTGCAGCTTCGAAGCAGTGGGAGGTGCATCACATGGATGTGAAGTGTGCTTTCCTAAATGGAGATATTACTGAATATATTTACATGCAGCAACCTCAATGGTTAGTTACTAATCCATATTTTGTGTGCAGGTTAAAGAAATCATTGTATGGGCTCAAGCAAGCCCCCAGGGCTTGGTATGCCAAGATTGATGGCTTTCTACTGTCATTGAGTTTTGTTTGATGCAAGTATGATCCTAATGTTTATTTGAAGCTGATTCATGTTTCTTTGATGATTGTTGTCTTGTATGTGGATGTCCTTCCAATTACAGGAAGTTCAAAGGAAGAGATTGCCTCCTTGAAGGATGCACTGAACCATGCCTTTTTTATGACTAATTTGGGGTTGTTGAGCCAATTCTTGGGTCTTGAAATTGCTCAATCCCAACATGGAATAAAAGTAAATCAGTCCAAGTATGCTTTAGAATTGCTGAACAAGTTCAACATGAAATATTGGAAGCCAAGAAAGACTCCCTTCCTTTCAAGAGTTAAGCTTGAAGAAGCAGGTTCTTCTCCTATGGTAAATAATACACTATATAGGTACTTGATTGGGTGTTTGATTTACCTTACACACACTCAACCTGATATTTCTTATGCAGTAAGTGTGGATTCAAGATACATGGATCATCCTCATGAGATCCATTGGAGAGTAGCCAAAAGGATCCTTAACTTTGTTCAGGGAACAAGAACTTATGGGATCTTCTACAAAGCTAAATCTGATTTTGATTTGATTGGGTTTACTGACAGTGATTCGGCAGGTGACAGCACAGATCGAAAGTCAACATCAGGATATGTGTTCATGCTTGCATAAGGACCAATCAGCTGGTCAATCAAGAAACAGAGTGCCATAGCACTCTCATCTACAAAAGTAGAGTACATAAGAGTTGTAAATGCAACAACTCAATGTTTATAGTTGCACGGGATACTTGGTGAGTGTGGCTTTGAATCAAAGTTTTCAACTATTATTTATTATGATAATCAGAGCACCATTTGAATCTACAATGATCCAGTTCATAGATAGAGAACCAAACACATTGAGATCCATATGCACTACCTCAAACAACTTGTGCATGATGGCACCATTCACCTACTCTTCTGTGCATCTTCAGAATAAGTAGCGGACATATTCACCAAATTTTTTTGTGAGAAGACATTCAGCAATCTCAAATCACTGCTGGGGATTGCTGATCATGCTGTGAAGCATGATTGATGACAATATTTTTAAATTTTATTTTACTATCCATATTTAAGGGAGGATTTTCCCACTGGGTTTTTACCTCTTTCCTTGGTTAAATGGACATGCAGTATGTAAAGGGTGACTAAGCCTTATTTCTAGGCCCTATAGTTTTCTGATATTTACTCATAAAGTCAAGCTTAAGGGGGTGTGTTAGAATAATCAACCCATAGTTACCTACCTTAGACATTAAATAATCCATTTTTGTCTTATTTGCCTAGTTTCCTATATTCCACTCTATGCAAGTTGTCTTCCACATGCCATAGAAGTCAAACTTGCTAAAAATGACTCATGGAGTGTTTGGAAAACCTCCTGGAAACCATATTTAGCATGTTTTCTTTATTCCAGATCCTCCAAACCGCATATCTGCTTTTTCTGCTAAGTTGCCTATTTTATTGAGAAATAAGGCAAAAGGGAAAGTAAGACTAGGTGTAGTTAACTTGTTTTTTGCCCTCATCATCCTCCATCCTTTTATCCTAATAAAAGCATGTATGAGTTTTCTTTCCATCCCTTATTAGCTTACCTAATTGACTTTTCCAATTCGTGAGCCTCTAAGTGGATTTCGAAACTGCGTTATGCACCTATGGGGGATTTGACTAGATTTAGTAAGCCTACTTTTTTACTATTTCGAATGGCATCCTTATGCATTCAAATATCTCATGTAATTATATATTGCAGCAGCCTATGACTTCATAAGGTTGCTTAATGTACACTTAATCAATATAGATTAGTGTTATGCTCTAATTTCAGTCTCCTTTGTTTGTAAATTTGCATGTTTGATTAGCAATTTTGTGAGTATAATTGTTATATCACTTGGGTTCAATTTACATAGTGTCTTATAGAAAAATAGGTACTAAGGGTAATCCTACTTCTCGCTTGCATCCAAAGGTATTAGACCCAGAATAGATTCTCAGAGAAGCTAGACAGAAATTAAGTTATTCTTCTTCTGGAAGATATCAATAACCTCCATCTATAGACATACCATATCAGTTAACTTCTCTTTCTGCAAACCTACATCCTGAAAAAGAAGAAAAAGAATGGGATTTGTCTTTTCTTATTCCTACTACTCAAGTGGACACTTTTTCAGGTTTATACAAATCCTCTATCATCTGAAAAATTTAAACCCCAGATCTTACAGTCATGAAGTTCTTCATTAAATTCACATCGTTCACCTTATACCCCTCTCACAAGTAATATCCCACTTGATCAGCTTAAATTCAGCACCCCTCCTTCTTCATCAAACTAACCTAGTCCAAAAATGGCTGCCCAACCTCCTGATTATATGGACCGAATAGTGGATGCAAGGTATGTCCCATTGGTGTTGCCTCAGCCCCTTTATGATCTTCCTGGGGGTGATTATCAAAAATATCTCCCTAGGTTTAATGGTTAGGGTGAGGTAACAACAGAGGAACACTGGAATGCATTTTTTATTTATGCTGACAATCAGAACATTGAAGTTAAGAATGTTTGGATGCAGATGTTCGTTCAGAGCCTAAATGGAGAGGTCAGAAAATGGTTCAGAGAATTACTCATAGGTTCCATAGATGTGATAGAATATTTAGAAGAGGTGTTTATGAGAAAATGGGGGGACACAAAATATTATCTTTACTACATCACCAAATTTGGAGCTTTGAAAAGGAAGCAAAATGAATCAGTTGTAGATTTTTCAAAGCACTTATGATAAGATGTATAGTAAGATACCAGCTGGAATAAATACTTTTGAGACATCAACAAAACTCACCTATGCTAATTCATTTGATGCCGAGTTTTATTTTCTATTAAGAGAAAGAAGGTCTGTAACTTTGCTTAATATGTAGGAAGCTGCGTTAGAAGTTCAGTCAAATTTGTTAGCATAAAGTAAACTTAAGGATAAATCGGAATCTCAAGTACATGATAAAAAGGGTAAAAAAGAGATGATGCCATTAACTTCTATAGGAAAATCATCATAAAATAAATCGGATCAAATGAACAAGTTAATCAAAATCTGTCTATAAATATCAATAGGTTAGAAATGGAAAACAAAAGTCAGAATAGACCTATGCAAGAAGGAGATCAAAATACAAATCAATTTAGGCGTCCTTTTGTTCCAGAGAGAAAGGAGATAGTGAGGATTAGAGAATTCAGCCTCCTTTCCAAAATAACCTTATAAGAAATGATGAATATTATGAGGTAGATGAAAGAGAAGTGGAGGTTTTAGAAGAACATGAACATGATATTGATCAATTTGATCATTGTTTTTCTTCCCATTTCTTAACCAAAGCTGATTATCAGTATTCTAAGATGGCTAATTATCATGAAGCAAGTGACTTTCAACAAGAAACATGCATGCCAAAAATTTGTCAAGAGATTCCACATAAATCATACGGTCTTAGATCTAGGATAAAATAGGTAGCACAAGGTAAGAAAATTACAAGGAATTTTCCTACCAAGCAAAGGCTACCTTTAGAACAGAAACAAGTAATACAAGAAAGTAGAGATAAAGTTGCAGTCACAGAAGATATTGGAAAGAATGTTGTTGGTTTTAGTCTATAGCATGAACTTAATAAGATTAAGATTCATGCTCCATTAACTGAGCTGATTAAAAATAAATCATATAGGGAATCAACTCTTAAAGTTCTAAAGTCTTCAGTAAGTTCTATTCCTTTAGATGAAATCAATATGCAAGATGAGAATCCTACTATTATTGTTGGCTCCAAAACTTTTTATCATCCAGATGATTATTTTGAATATCCTCCTTCATTTTACATCACTCTTACAGTTCATGAGAATTTGTTGCACAACTGTCTCCTTGATTCAGGAGATTCACATAACCTCAGTCCTAAGGAAGTCATGGAATCCTTAGGGATTACTGTCACTAAGCCATATCATGATCTGTATGCTTTTGATTCTAGGGCAGTAAAATGCATTGGATTCATTAAATATCTCATGGTAAGCCTCACACAACTACCAATGAAGAGTGTACTTATGGATGTGGTCATAGTAGATATTTATCCTAAGTTTGGCATGCTTCTATCTAGATCATGTGAAAAACGGGTAGGAGGAACCCTTAAAAGGGATCTCTCTTATGCTACAATACATGTGTTTGGAGGTGAACACAAAATACTTTACAGGAAAGTGCAGCTGGCATATCTGGTAAGTGATAGTAAACATCCAAATAATCATCCAATATATTCAGTACATGAAGATTTTGGATCTTGTATGTTGCAATTAAATGATGATTGTGAAGGTATTTTACAAGTTGAAAAAGATCGTGTTGTTCAAAGTAAAAGAGAAATGCAAGTTGAAATATGGAAAATGTATTTTTATGGATCATCATGCAAAGAGGGAGTAGGAGAAGGTGTTGTGCTTATTTCACCCGGAGGAGAAATCATTTCTTTGATGTACAAATTGGAATTTCAAACAACCAATAATACTGTTGAGTATGAAGCATTAATACTTAGATTAAGAGTTGCAAAGTATTTAAGCATTAAGCAACTACTTGTATTTGGTGACTTCGAAATGATTATACAATAGGTAAATAATGTTTACTAGGTTAAACAACAAATGCTAAATTTTATCAAAATGAAGTATGGGATCTCATTGATAATTTTTTCCTAGCCTTTAATATTTATATTATCCCAAGAGACCATAACCAAATTGTTGATTATTTTTCTATAGCAACAACATACTTTAAAGTTCCAAAAGTATCACATCTCAAATATCCCATTGAAGTAAGGTATAGACCTTCTGTTCTAGATAATATCAAACATTGAAAGGTGTTCCATGATGATCTAGAGATCAAGCAATTTCTTGAATTAACAGGTGAATTCTCAACTTTTGTTATTGATGATGCTGAAGTTATTGAAACAGATTAGACCCTTCCATTTTCAGAAAATTCGATTGCTAATCATGATATGATTGAATTGAAAGGGAATTTCATTCCTAAGGGTCTAGTGCCTCTTGAAAGGTTGTTTTCGGAAGATGATATATTATCAAATCCCACTATGTAGTATTCTGAAGAAAATGTTATCAGTTGCAATATTGGCACAGAAGTTGAGCCTAAAATGGTAAAAATTTATTAAAACTCTCTTAGATGAAGACAAGAAAAAATACATTAAACTTTTAAGAGAGTTTATAAATATTTTTTCATGGTCATATGAGGATATGAAGATATATGAACCTAATATAATTCAACACGAGATTCCTTTGAAACCTGATACAAAACCTTTTATGCAGAAACTTAGAAGGATAAATCCTGCTTTGCTACCAGTAATTGAAAAAGAGGTAAAAAAACTATTAGATGCAAAAATCATTATTCCTCTCAGATATTCTACTTTGATGGAAAACTTGGTCCCTGTACGAAAGGAAAATGGTGAAATAAGGCTTTGTGTTGATTTTAGAAATTTGAATAGATGTTCTTTAAAAGATAATTATCCATTTCCAAAGATTGATCAAATCTTACAAAAAGTGGTTAGTGCTCAAATAATGTCAATGATTGATGGTTTTTCAAGGTACAATCAAATTGCAGTGCATCCAGATGATAGAGAAAAAACAGCTTTCACTACTCCTTGGGGAACATTCATGTATGATAATATTCCTTTTGGTCTCATGAATGCTGGGGAAACTTTTCAGAGGGCTATGGATATAGCGTTTGTTGGAGAAAAGGAGAAATTTATAGTTGTATATTTGGATGATATAACAGTATTTTTTGAATCTGATGAAGATCATCTTAAGCATCTTAAACAAACAATCACTAAATGCAGCAAATTTGTATTATCATTGAACCCTAGAAAATATCATTTTGCTATGCAGGAAGGAAAGATGCTAGGGCATATGGTTTCAGCTGATGGAACTTGGATAGATCCTAAACATGTTGCATCCATTTTAAAAATCAGCATTCCCAGAAATAAAAAGGATATTTAGTCTTTTATTGGTAATATAATTTTTTTAAGATGGTTTATTCTGAATTTTGCAGAAACTATTAAGAAAATTACAATTATGTTGAAAAGTATCAAGAGGTTAAATGGATAGATGAAGCTACGTCATCATTTGAAAAGATAAAACGTGCTCTTATTGAAGCTCTAGTATTGGCAAACCCATATTTTTCAAAGTATTTTTTCACTTTTTCCTTTGATTCTAAAAATAGTATAGCAACTGTATTTTTACAAAAAAAATCAGAAGGACTTGGATGTCCTTTCTCTTTTTTTAGTAAAAATTTAAGAGATATAGAGATTAAGTACAATACACTAGAAAAACATGCATATGCTTTGGTTAAATCTCTTAAGTTCTTTAGAATGTATTTGTTGAATTCAAAAACTTTTGCCTATGTACCTAATGCATCAATTAAGGATATTCTTACACAGCTTGATAGTGAATGGAAGAGGGGGCGATGGATAGAAAAAATTATGGAGTTTGATGTTGAAATTAGGCCTACTAAATTGATTAAAGGGTGGGGTTTAGCTAAACTCCTTGCATATTCCAATTGTCAAGCTTTAGGACTTCATTTGGTGAAAGATCAATCAGTACATGAAGGTTGGTTACCAATAGCACAAAATAATGAACAGATTTATAATAAATATGTTGATGCTTTATGGTATCTAACATAGTTTATTTTATGTTAAAGTTACAATGTCCTCTTGATGTAACCAAAAGTGAATACAAATCATTAGAGCTCGGAGCAAAGAAATATGTTTTGATTGACAAAATATTGAATTGGAAAGACAAAGGAGGAATGTTATTGAAATGTTTGGATATGCCAAAGGTTGATGCGATCACTGCAGAGTTGCATGGGGGTGAATGTGGAGGTCACGGATATTGGAAAGAAAAAACATGAAAAATTCTAAGGGAAGGATACTATTGGCCCACCCTTTTCAATGATGTTTATTTGCAAGTGAAAACCTGCATTGAATGCCAAAAGTTTGCAAGGAAGCATAAATTACAATCTCTACCTTTAAAACCTATTTCTAGTAATTTTCCTTTTCAAAAATGGGGTTTAGATTTTATAGGTGAGATTCATCCCATTTCAAGTGTTCAACATAAATGGATCTTAACAACTATTGAATTCTTTACTAAATTGGTGGAAGCAATTCCTACCAGAAGAGTGACAAATGAAGTCATCATAATTTTTTTACAAGAAAATATCTTGATTAGATTTGGATGCCCAAGGGAATTAGTGACTGATAATGATCCAACATTCCATGATTATTTTTTGTGAAAGGAATGGCATCATACTTCAAAAATATACACCCTATTATCCTCAAGGTAATGGTTTAGCAAAATCCACAAATAAAAATACTATCAATGGTTTTAAAAAGATGTTATCTTAGAAGAAGAAAGCTTGGGATAAAATGCTAAAATATGTTTTTTGGGTTGATCAAGTCATGACCACAAATTCCATTGGTACTTCTCCTTTCCAGTTAGTTTATGGTGTAGATGCTATATTTCATGTTCAGTTAAGTTTTTCAGTCATAAAATTGCTACTGGATATAAAAGAAGAACCAAATGAAGTGAACAGAAGGATGTTTTAGATTGTTCAATTGCAACAAGAAAGAGAAGGTTTGATAGAAAAGGTTGAGATTAATAAAAGGAAATTCAAAGAAAGATTTGATAAAAGGGCTAAAGAAGACACTTTTCTGGTGAATGATATGGTGCTTAGATGGGATGCACGTAAAGTGGAAAAGGGAAAATGGGGAAAGTTTGATAACTTATGGTTTGGACCTTTTAAGAATTCTAAAATTATGCGAAATAATACATTTGTACTGCAAAACTTGGAAGTTAGGAAATTTCAGGCCCCGTTAATGGGTGGTTTCCGAAATTTTTTTACGCAAGTTAAAAACAAGGAAAGATTCACCTCATTGTATATATCAGTGCAGTTTTATGGTTTGAATAATGACTCGTTCGCAATGGATGTATAAAGAATGTAGTTTTATTTGAGTGCAATAATTTTCAATTCAGTTAAAGGCATGTGGTCTGAAATTTCTTGAAGTTTTGCAAAGAAAAATTCATCCCCAAATGGAGCCAGGTGTTGGTATTGGATTTGTAAACCTTAGTTTTCTTATATAGCCCTAGGAAACTTTAATGTGTGTTTTTACAACACTATTGTATATACATTGATTTGTGATATTTGTTATATTAGAGGTTAAATAGTTGGCTCATAAATTTTATTTGAATCCTTATTTATAAAATTTCAATATATATTACATGATTCTTTGATGCTTTTTATTGTTTCCAAAGTTTAAAGTTCAGGAAACTAAAATTAATTTTTGAAAATGTAAGCACTTCTAGAATGTTATTAGATTTTCCATGCATTTTTATAATCATTATTAAACCTTGTGAAATGAAAAGTAGGGTTAATACGTATCTCAAACTCTGTACAAGGTACATGTTTTCATCATGATAGAAGTTGACAGGTCGATACAAATCATTATGGTGATGGTTCATGGTTGTACCAAATTCTTTTACATTCATTGTATCACAATATTTGGTATTATCAATTGGATTTTGTTCTAGCAAGTTTTCGAAGTCTATAATTTCAATTACTACCGTAACTATGAAGAAAGCTAGCGGTAGACATGATAGGTTTGAACTACTTGAAACACAATGGGTTGTAGAACATCCAAAATGTGCACAACTACTTAAAAATGTAGGTTGGTCCGTGTTTTTTGATAAGATCACAGGATTCAATGTTGAAGTATCTACATAATTTGCTCGAAGATTCACAGGCACAAGGGTTTATTTTAGCATCATCAACTTTGAAATTTTAGAATAGTTGATTGTAGAGGCCACTGAATTATCCACAAAAGGGGATAAATGGTTTAAGAAGTTACCCTTCAAGGTTGATTTATGGTTATTCCTCATGTTTGGTCATGAAACCCTAGATTGGGGTAGAGGCATTCACATAGATCTCTTGAAAGAAGAGTGGTGACAATACTGAGCATCATTCAAAGGTATATTACCTGTGAAGGTCGCTTCGCAACCATATTCATATATCATATACGGTTTCTTCGTCATGTTGTAGGAGTTTCAAAGTTGAATCTACCTTTTTATTTGTTGAAAATATTGTCTAAGATGTCAGTCATGGTTAAAAGAAATCCAGGCCACACTTCTCATAGTGTGTTCCATCACTTTTGATAAAGCTACTAATTGATAAAGAACTGGAGAAAAAGGTACGAACTTGGTCTCATTTTTTATTTTGGCCTAGAGTGACTGATAAGTCGACTAATGTCAAATCGCAAGAAGGGAAACAAATGCCAATGAAGCTAAGGAGTGGTAATAAGAGAAAAAATGTTACAAAAGCATGGCGAGAGTTTGAAAATGAGAATGAAGGGTTTGAAGGGATTTCAGATGCACAGACCAAAACAAATTCAGATGTAGAAGAAATGGAGATAACTCCCAGTTCTTCGAGTGTTGTAGAGGAAGTATCAGTAAAGGAAACCTTGGGAGAAACAAGCTTATAGCATCCGGAAACACCAGTCATCAAAACGACCTATGCTCGTGCTAAAAGTTTTAAAACAGCTAAATGGATTCATAAGACCAGACCCATGAAAAAGATCCATTTGAATATGAAGAAGATGTTAAATCCAAATCTTCAGAGAGAAAAATTGATTGAAATCGAAGAATCATCTAATGAAGAAGAAACTGAATCTAGAAAGATTGAAGGTATGATTTCGAAAGCCATAGAAAGCATCAAAGAGAACATTAAATCTTTTCCCTTATATTTTAGTGAAGAACTTCATAGATAAAGGAAAAAGCGTTGTGTCTGTAGCAAGTGAAGAAATAAATGAAAAATAGTCATGCGTTGAAGAAAATATGGAAGGTGTTCAATATTTAAATTGTAACCAAAATCCATATGAGGAAAACATGATTCCATTACCTGAAATCTCAGCAAAGAAGCCTATAAACAGAGAGGTAGATGGTTCAAATGAAAATATGCAGAGGGAAGAAGAAATAGAGGTTTCAAATATAAGAAAATATTTGCATCACTATGAAGCTTACAATTCACATCTTAATCATCTTAATGGTCAATTGGTGAATGCAAATCATATGATTAGGAAGGTCCTTGAAGACATAAATGCTAATTGTGCTAAGTTGGTTAGGGTTATTGAGGAAGCTATGAAAAGGAGGAAAATGGATTAGGAGGCAAATGCAAAATTACTCAAACATAATCAAAAAATTACAGGATGAACTGCCAGCTATGGAAGAGGAGTTAGATAGACTTCGAAAGAGAGCTCAAGCGCTAGATGGATTGACCATACTTGCAGAGGCTGCTCGGAAGCTTTAACAGGTTGGAAAAAATTGATGATTCATAGACAGCTAGATGGACAAGTTCAAAATGAATTTGATTTAGAGTTTGTTTTGATTAGGTAGCAATATATCTTTTGAAGTTAAAACTTTGTTGTTGATGTAATTAAACTATTTCTATTTTTAAGTTTTCTCAATCCTATATGTTTGGATCCAAAAATTAGTTTAAACTATTTTGATCCTACATGTGTGGATCCAAAAATAGTCTCAAAAGGAGGTATTATTTTGTATAAATATAGGAGTCTAAGGTAGGAAAAAGTGTGGGAGATAGCAGTGGATTTAGATAACACTTTTTGGATACTTCTTTGATTCTGGAACTTTTTAAAACACTGTAAGTATATTTTGAAAAGTTATATGAAGGATAAAAGGTACTATATGAGCCAATTTTTTACTTCTAATCATGCAAATATTGTTCAATGTGTTTGATATTTTGTAATAGCTTTTATGAAATATAGTGTTTCTATCCCTAGTTTCTTATTATAGATTCAAATATTTGTATTCCTTTTTACATAATGTTTTTTCTGTTTAAAAAGTATTTATCATATGTTTATATAATCAATTGTCTGTGATTATATGACTTATTCTCAAGCTGGTTCATTCATAGCTATTGTTTGTAGTCATATGTTTTTCAATGACATCCTTTTTTACTTTCTATCATATGCTTATGGGTCTATAGTTTTAGATTTAATCCTTTAGCTTTATACTTTGTCTTTTCCCATGCTATTATACACCAGTAAACACAAAACTCCTAAAACTAAATCTTTAATTCATGCCTTATTGAGATGCATGGGCTTTGTACATTTGTAGTCTAGTACAAACTCTAGTACCAACATCTTTTGGCGTCGTTGGTGGGGATGGAAGTGAAGTACATCTTCCGTGGGTAAATTTCATTTATTTGATTTTCGAGGTGGACAAAATTAGAAATTTTTTACATACTACAATTTTTTAGTTTTCACCAAGCAGTTTTCACAGTGGCTTCTATAAAAACAGGGACTAAGGGTAATCCTACTTCTCCCTTGCATCCAGGAGTATCAAACCTCTAGCAGGGATTTCTCCTTGCTACAGGGGCAGGAATGGCTCCCTTTTATCTATAGGACAGAAGGGTAGGTTCCTTCTTGAAAAATTGCTGAAAAGAAAACAGAAATAAAAATATACAGAAATAAAATAAAGAACAGAAAGAAGAGAAATGATGGAGAACCCCTCTGCAAACAATGGGTTAGGGTTTCACTTCTAATAACCTACAAACAATTATTAGAAACTAGAAACCTACAAAACAAGTTAGGAAATAAAACTGCAAATAAACCATGGATTAGAAAGCAAAGAAATCACTAAGAAAATACAAAAAATAACAAGCTATACCTTCTCTTTGGGTGGAATGGGCCACCATGCCTTGGCTTGAAGAAGCATCTCTCTCTTGGATGAGGGAGCTATGGCTCAATGGAGATGGAGAAGAGGGAGCGTGGGTGGCTTGAGAGACAAAGGGTCTCAAGGCATCCATGGGGAGCATAACAAAATGCAAAGGAGAAGTGTTTTGAGAGTGACCCCCCACCCTCCTTTTATAGCTTTTTTAGGGGTTTTAGGGTTTTAATCCCTTAGTCCAGGCTTTAGCCCCTTTTTTGGCCTTTTAGCCCCTTCTGGCCTAACTTCAGCTCCTTTTAGGGTTTTAGGATCCTTTGAGGGGTTTTAGCCCCTTTTTGGAGGCCTTATACCCTAGGAGAGTTATTTAGGCTCCTTTTTGGGGTTTTTAAGCCCTTTTCTTCATCCTTAAGCCTTTTTGAGTGTATGGGGGTCTAATGGGGTGTTACAAGGGTCATGAATGGGTGTCCTTGGGTGGTGTAGGCCATGTAGAGTTGAGTGAGAGATTTTTTGGGTTAACAGATTGCCCCCTAATGTGTGAGGGTAGGAGCTCATCATATGGCCAATGGACATCATAGGATTTTCTGCGTAGAGGTGGTGCTTCTGGGGCTGGGGCATGGTGGCTTTTGGTTTTTGTATTAATATGGTTCCCATCAATGGGTGAGATACAAAAAATGTGTGACATGTATATGGACGAGGCGGGCATCCCCATACTCATGGCAATGTCAAAAGAATAATTTGATCTATGCTCTAAAATACAAGAGCCGATCATATACAATTGATGACACAATAATGGTTGCCTCAAATGTGAGGCTGAATACAATACTGATCTAGTACATTGGACCCATGGAATTCTCATGTAATGCTATGTCTTCATGACTAACGATATGCTGGATCTCGAATGGTACAAAGCTGTATGGACTTGTTGATTGAGAGTCAGAGTCTCTGTGGTACAAGTATGCTGCATTAATCATAAATCTATATAGAAGCACTGCTTGGGATTCTAAACACTATCTCCAACACAACCCATAAATCACAAGGGACATAACCTGTTTTAGGTCCCTCGAGTGGACTCATCAATGTGGTAGAGTTAGGTGACATCCGGGGTCTTCGACCAAGTACTGTTCGGACCAAACCCTTCACGAATCTCAATGGTGCGATGATGTAGTTGGACTCGAGCATGTGAGAGACAACCATCTCTAGAGGCACTAAGGACTCCTATCAAGTGGTCCAAGGAACTCATCAATGAGGTTAATGAAACCAGGATACAGGGACCTCTGGGTCTATCCTCTGGAATATATGTGTTGTTGTCGACAGAGGGAGACCTGCTCCTAGTCAAGGCAATGATGTTTCCTTGACCAGGAGCGCAAGGGAGATAATCGAAAGGTGTGAGACAATCTACGGATTGACCCACTGAATGGGGGGGCAAGGGGGAGGGAAATAATTGAACAGGGGAAGGGGGAGTGTGGTGGACTCAAACTTCCTTTGTTCAGAGTATGACGGTAGGGCGGACCAGGAAACAAATGAAACTTGACTCATGGGAATGGGATCATAGTTGTAATACTAAGAATGTCACTGCAGATGTGAAATACTTGGAAGAGGTAGACACTTTTGATATTGATGGGATCTAAGGAAGACACATTGCAAAGTACTATGAAGAAAGTCGACCCAATGTGGGAAATCTACCAAACTGTTTTCTGTGGGGTGGTGTTTAGGGAAGCCATTGTGGTATGATCTCATGGATTTTTGGCGAGCTCGAGAAGGTAAATGCTCGATGGTGCTTTCAATTTTAGAGAGTCTAAAAGCATGAAGAAGACTCCAGTGGGGGCTCTTTTTCATTGGTAGTCTCTTGTGCCCAAAAAAGGATAAAATTATACATAGGAGAGCTTTCCCATCCTGTAGGGGATGAGAGAATTCTTTACCATTGGTAGTCCAATCAGGCCAGAAAAGGTTAAACCTACACTGACTGGATGGTCATTTAGATTCTTTTACGAGCATGAACGAGACCAAGTTTGCTCGGCAATATTTTCTTGATGAGAAGGCTGGAAAAGAGCTTAACAACAACCCGTGGTGAGATTTTTCATAAAGTGTGGCCCCTCTTCCCGAGAAAGGATAAAAGTATGCAGAGGGGAATGATCTTGGATTGAGTGTGCCAAGGAGGTCCTTTTCAATTGATGGTCTACATGGTCTGCAAAAGGAGGTAAACAAGACGATGTAGATGCCCTTTCCTATACTTTAGTGAGTGGGAAAGGAAGCAGCTGTGCTTGGCTATCTTTTCATTGTTTTAAGGAGTCAGAAAAGAGCTTAAACGAAACTCCAGTATGGCCAACCAATTGCGGTGGCACAGGCGGTGCCCCATTTCAGGACTGTGGACAGTGGTCCAAAGGTCATTCATGCAGTATGGATAGAGCATAAGGCTCTCAAACATACCAATACATGCACGGGATAGATCGCGGCAGAGGCTTGCAGGTCGATGCGGCAGAGGCATGCAAACTGAGGTGGATCTCGGACAGAGGTCAGGAGAGCGTGTGTGTGTTGCAGTGGACGAAATTGACTACATGCGATGTGAGTGCAAGTCCGGGGAACTTATATGCAAAATACATGTAAGAATAATAAATCATTTTGTGGACAATGGTCCAGAAGTCCACATAAGGTGCGGTGGATAGAAAAGACAACTATGTGTTAAAAATACAAAACAAAACTAAAGAATGGTAACCCTTAATAGGCGATGGCCCAAAAACCTGCATGAGTAGTGGTTGGGATGTGTGATACAAGTACAGTTCCATAGACACTTGCATTGTCATGTCATGGCTCGTAAATCGAGGTGACTTATGGGAAATGGTCCCAAAATTTATTTGTTAAACATGAGACAATGGTCTCATTAGGAAATGGAAATTTGAGCCCAAAGGTGTGAGAGGTGTCTCGAACTGGTTTTCAGTGACTTTGGATTAGTAGCTGATGGTGCTGCCCCTGATTTGTGCTGAAAAACATTAAAAAACAAGAAAAGAAAATGAAGTGACTCATTGGTGATGTTTAAGCATAAAATTTCTTGAGGTAGATACCATTGCAGGGGTTCTCCAAGAGTTTTCCATTAGAGTCAACGAAGAGGTATGCCCCCTTGCCAAGACGAAGGTCATTGGCAAGGCAGGGTGATGGAATCTTGTCTTTTATGGGAAGAACCTTTTCCATACTATGGTTTAAAGGGAATGGGGTAAAACCAGAGGTGGTCTTATAGATTTCTCTGTCATTGCGTAAGTGGTGCCGTGATAGATCAGGTGGATCTTCCACAAGTGATGAGACAAAAGGGCGATTGTTGGAAATACTGTAGGAACATGAAGGCTAGTGAGTTAAAATCAGGGTACTTGGCTTGTGGTAGCTCAATCTACCATTTGGATGCAGCGCCTATAAGGGTGTGTTGGAATAGCCTTAGCCTGATGGAATTTTCTACGATGCTGTTGGATGAGCACCATAGATGGAATGTCATAATGTGGTTTTGGGGACATTCCCCTGCCTTGCCTTCAAACTTGGGGATGTCTAATGGAAGCTTAGTTGGAATTGGAGGCCAAAAAGATTGATGGCAGATAGGGTCATTTGTTAACCATGCCAAATCAGGCAAGTTAAGATGAGCCATGAAAGGCAGGTTTGACCCCAATTTGATGTGGGATGGAGCTATGATGGTGATGGGGTTTGCAGGTGAATAATGCATCTACACAGTTGGGGGTGCTTGCGGTGGCACCATTGTGGATGGGCCAATGCCCCCAAGTGTTGTGGGGGGGATGGTATGGGTGGCAGGGACATTGCCCCCATGTATGATAGTAGGGGAAACATAAGTGGAAGGTCTAATTCCCCCCCTATGTGGCAGGAGGGGCGGTGTATGTGGAGGGGCCACCACCCCTGTGTGTTGCAGATGGGCCAGCTTGGCTGGTCACTATGGGTGGTGGAAACTGACTGATGACAGTTTGCATAACTGTGCTTGGTCCACCTGCAGGGTTGTTTTTGATAGGTTCTGGTGTGGACATGGGTCCACTGGCTATGGTTATGCTGAAAAATGGATCCAGATTTGCACCAGCCATGGGGCTTGATGGTGCTGTGTGGAGGTCTGGTTCAGACTGATATGGGTCTGAATCTAAATCAAAGCCTATGTGGCCTTCTGATGGTGTGTGAGGTCATTGAGAATAGGATTGATGATGTCAGTTCAACGTTTTGAATGGTGGTGGTTCACCTCTTAGGCATGTGGAAGAGCATGGGGGATCAATTGTGTTAGATGTTTATCAAACTAATGGGAATGATGTTTGAACCCCGATTTTAGTGGCTTCCTATTGGTTGTAGGTGGTCTCTCAGCCACCAATATTGCCAAAAGACAACGCTTGGATTTTTCCTCACAGGCTTTTCTACTAAATCGGTGGGGGTCGTTGCCCATTTTTCTTGGCAATTCCTCTCAGCAACCAGCTACTTTGGGGTTCTTGTGGTACTCCTCACAATGAGTTTCTGGGCATATCCCAAGTACTTCCCACGGTTGAAGCAGTCAGGGACTTATGTCCTTAAAGACTGCAGATTGTTTGAACTTAGTGTAAATTGATAAATTTTAACACTCTCTCAGCATCATGAACTGAGTTGGGTTGATTACATGGTATGGTGTATTTATGTTTTGTCTTTCTAGTATTAGGTGGCTGCAAATGGTTTATGAATTCATCATATTGTGGTAGAGTTCATATCATTGTTGTGCATGCAATGAATAATCAAAAATTTGTAAACAAATATAGTTTTTAACCCTGGATGTTTATGGCCTAACTAGATGACTACCTCACACTGATATTCCTCTTCAACCAAGAGAAGGTGCTAGGATCTCAACATAATGGGACTAATCCCATCCGTAAATCCACAGGTCACCTCCTGAATGTAAGGTTGGTCAACAGGGAGGACGCTTAGCACCATGAGAAGTCCTCCTTCTCTACCCCCTCTACCTTCCAGGTCATTCGGTTTTAATGGTTTTAGAACAATATTTAATGAAGGGCCTAGGACTATACGAGATTGCCCTTCGTCATATCCTAGAATACCCTAAAGGGTGATGATTGGGTAGAGGAGGAGGGGTAAGCAAGACTTGATTTTAAGTCAATTTTAGTTAAGCTACATTCATTAATTAAGCCATTAAAATTTACCTTGAATTTACACTTTGTTTGTTGATGCAATTACAGGAAATTAAAACAGAAACTGAAATTAAAATTCTGTGCTAGACAGAGGCAGCTGAGTCACACTGACAGTCCCTATTAAACTGAAATTGAACCTTTGATTGACAGACCACACATTTCTGATCAAATCTGGTGAGGGGGTCGCATAGATTTCACAGACAGAAGCAGTCTGTGTTTCTGAGTGAAGTCGCACCTCTTGGGGGTTTAAGTGTGACCTGGGCATGCTTGTTAGGCCAAAAAGGGTGACCTCATCCCTTGTTTAGGCCCCATAAGTGTGACCTACCCCGGATTTGGGGTTTCTCTGATCCCAAGTCAGATCCGGCAGACAGTAACTTGTATTGTGGCCAAACTGACTCGGATTTGCCTGGCAGAGGCTTTAGCAACACTAAGAACTGGAAATAAACTAGATCTAAACTGGATTTGACATGAAATTTTATAAAACTAGGGCAAAAATTGAAAAAAATTGAAATTTTAAAAATATGGACCAAGGATCCTGTGGGATCGACCTTGTAGGTCACCAGTTCTGTAACAGAGATTTCTCCTTGCTACAGGGGCAGGAATGGCTCCCTTCTATCTATAGGACAAAAGGGTAGGTTCCTTCTTGTGAAAAAATGCTGAAAAGAAAGCGGAAATGAAACTAGATAGAAATAAAATAAAGAACAGAAAGAAGAGAAATGATGGAGAACCCCTCTGCAAACAATGGGTTAGGGTTCCGCTTCCAATAACCTGCAAATAACTTTTAGAAAATAGAAACTTGCAAAACAAGTTAGGTAATAAGCCTGCAAATAAACCATGGATTAGAAAGCAAAGAAATCACTAAGCAAATACAGAAAATAACAAGCTATACCTTCTCTTTGGGTGGAATGGGCCACCATGCCCTGGATTGAAGAAGCACCTCTCTCTTGGAAGGGGGAGCTATGGCTCAATGGAGATGGAGGAGAGGGAGTGTGGGTGGCTTGAGAGACAAAGGGTCTCAAGGCATCCATGGGAAACATAACAGTATGCAAAAGAGAAGTGTTTTGAGAGTGACCCCCCACCCTCCTTTTATAGCTTTTTTAGGGGTTTTAGGGTTTTAAGCCCTTAGTATGGGATTTAGCCCCTTTTTTGGGATTTTATCCCCTTTTTCCCTAACTTTAGATCCTTTTAGGGTTTTAGTCCCCTTTGAGGGGTTTTAACCCCTTTTTGGAGGCCTTAGCCCCTAGGAGAGTTATTTAGGCTCCTTTTTGGGGTTTTTAAGCCCTTTTCTTCATCCTTAAGCCTTTTTGAGGGTGTGGGGGTCTAATGGGGTGTTACGAGGGTCGTGAATGGGTGTCCTTGGGGGGCGTAGGTCATGTAGAGCTGAGTGAGGGATTTTTTGGGTTAACAAGAGCTAGAATAGATTCTCATAGAAGCTAGAAAGAAATTAAGTTCTTCTTCTTCTGGAAGATATCAATATCCTTCATCTATACACATACTAGATCAGTTAGCTTCTCCTTCTACAAACCTATAGCTTGAAAAAAAGAAAAAAGAAAAAGAACAGTATTTTTCTTTTCTTATTCCTACTACTCAAGTGGATACTTTTCAGGTGTATAGAAATCCTCCATCATCTGAAAAAGTTATATCCCAGATCTTATAGTCAGGAATTTTTTCATTAAAGTCACATATTTCACCTTATACTCCTATCACAAGTAAGATCATCAGCTTAAATTTAGTACCCCTCCTTCTCCATAAAGGCAAACTAGTCCAAAAATGTATACCCAACCTCCTGATTATATGGACCGAATAGTGGCTGCAAGGTATGCCCCATTGGTGTTGCCTCAGGCCCTTCATGATTTTCTTGGGGCTGGTTATCAAAAAGATATCCCTAGGTGGTCAAGGTGAGGTAAGAGCAGAGGAACAATGGCAGTGCATTTTTTGGTTATGCTGACAATCAGAACATTGAAGAAAAGGATGTTTGGATGCAGATGTTCATTCAGAACCTAGATGGAGAGGTCAAAAAATGGTTAAGAGAATTACCCATAGGTTCCATAGATGGGATAGAAGCTTTACAAGAGGTGTTTATGAGACAATAGGGGGACACAAAATATTATCTTTACTACATCACTAAATTTGGAGCTTTGAAAAGGAAGCAAAATGAATCATTCGTAGATTTTTCAAAGCGCTTCAATAAGATGTATAGTAAGATACCAACTGAAATAAAGCCTTCTGAGGTCCATCAACAAAACTCACATATGATAATTCATTTGATGCCGAATTTTATTTTCTATTAAAATAAAGAAGGTCTGTAAATTTGCTTAATATGTAGGAAGTTGCATTAGAAGTTGAGTCAAATTTGTTAGCCTCAAGTAAACTTAAGGATAAATCAGAATCTCAAGTGAATGATAAAAAGGGTAAAAAAGAGATGATTCCATCAACTTCTACAGGAAAATCATCATAAAATAAATGGGATGAAATGAACAAGTTAATAAAAAATATGTCTACAAAGATCAATAGGTTAGAAATGGAAAACAAAAATAAGAATAGACCTATGCAAGAAGGAGATCGAAATCCAATTCAATTTAGATGTCCTTTTGTTCCTAGATTCTTACCTAGAGAAAGAAGAAATAATGATATTTAGAGAGAAAGGAGAGGTGATGAGGATTAGATAATTAATCCTCCTTTCCAAAATAATATTATAAGAGATTATGAATCTTCTGAGGTATATGAAAGATAAATGGAGGATTTACAAGAACACGAACATGATATTGATCAATTTGATGATGGGTTTTCTTCCCATTTCTTAACCAAAGATGATTATCACTATTCTAAGATGGATAATTATCATGAAGCAAATGACTTTGAACAAGAAACATGAATGCTAGAAATTTGTTAAGAGATTCCACATAAATCATACGGTCTTAGATCTGGGATAAATCAGGTAGCACAAGGTAATAAAATTGCAAGTAATGTTCCTGCCAAGCAAAGGCTACCTTCAGAACATAAATAGGGAATACATGAAAGTAGAGATAAATTTGGATTCACAGAATATATTGGAAATAATGTTGTTGGTTTTAGTCTAGAACATGAGCTTAATAAGATTAAGATTCATGTTCCATTAACTGAGCTGATTAAAAATAAAGCATTTCTTAAATTTCTAAATTATTCACTAAGTTCTAATTCTTCAGATGAAATCATTCTACAAGATGAGATCATACTATTATTGTTGGCTCCAAAACTTTTGATCAGTCGGATGATAATTCTGAATATTCTCCCCCATTTTAAATTATTCTTATAGTTCATGAGCAATTGTTGCACAATTGTCTCCTTGATTCAGGAGCTTCACATAACCTCATGCCTAAGGCAGTCATGGAAGCCTTAGGGCTTACTGTCACTTAGCAATATAATGATCTGTATTCTTTTGATTATAGGGAAGTAAAATGCATTGGAGTCATTAAAGATCTTGTGGTAAGCCTCACACAACTACCAATGAAGAGTGTACTTATGGATGTGTTCATAGCAGATATTTATCCTAATTTTGGCATGTTGCTATCTAGATCATGGGAAAAAAGGGTAGGAGGAACTGTTAAAATGGATCTCTCTTATGCTACAATACCTATGTTTGGAGGTGAACACAGAAGAATTTACAGAGAAGTGCAGCTAGCATATTTGGTAAGTGATAGTAAACATCCAAATAATCATCCAATCTATTCAGTACATGAAGATTTCGGTTCTTGTATGTTGCAATTAAATGATGATTGTGAAGGTATTTTACAAGTTGAAAAATATCATGTTGTTCAAACTAAAAGAGAAATGCAAGATGAAATATGGCAGATGTATTTTGATGGATCATCATGTAAAGAGGGAGCAGGAGCAGTTGTTTTTCTTATTTCACCCATAGGAGAAATCATTTCTTTGATGTACAAATTCGAATTTCAAACAACCAATAATACTACTGAGTATGAAGCATTAATACTTGGGTTAAGAGCTGCAAAAGATTTAAACATTCAGCAACTGTTTGTATTTGGTGACTTCGAATTGATTATACAACAAGTAAAGAATGTTTATCAAGTTAAACAATAGATGTTAAAAGTTTATCAAAATGAATTTTGGGATCTCATTGATATTTTTTTGCTAGCCATAAATATTTATTTTATCCCAAGAGATCATAACCAAATAACTGATTCTTTGGCTTTAGCAACAACATACTTTAAAGTTCCAAAAGTATCACATCTCAAATATCCCATTGAAGTAAGGTATAGACCGTACGTTCCATAAAATATCAAACACTGGAAGGTGTTCCACGATGATCTAGAGATCAAGCAATTTCTTGAATTAACAGATGAATTCTCAACTTATGTTATTGATGATGATGAAGTTATTGAAACATATCAGACCCTTGCATTTTCAGAAAATTCAATTGCTAATCATGATATCATTGAATTGAAAGGGAATTTCATTCCTAAGGGTCTAGTGCCTCTTGAAAGGTTGTTTTCAAAAGATGATATGTTATCAAATCCCACTGTGCATTCTTCTAAATAAAATGTTATCAGTTGTAATATTGGCATAGAAGTTGAGCCTAAAATGGTAAAAATTTCTAAAACTCTCTCAGATGAAAAAAGAAAAAAATACATTAAACTTTTAAGAGAGTTTATAGATATTTTTGCATGGTCATATGAGGATATAAATATATATGAAACTAATATAATTCAACAAAAGATTCTTTTGAAACCTAATACAAAGCCTTTTAGGAAGAATCTTAGAAGGATAAATCCTACTTTGCTACTAGTAATTGAAAAAGAGGTCAAAAAACGGTTATATGCAAAAATCATTATTCCTCTTAGATATTCTATTTGGGTGGAAAATTTGGTCCTTGTACGGAATAAAAATGGTGAAATAAGGCTTTGCGTTGATTTTAGAAATCTGAATAAATCTTAAAAGATAATTATCCATTGCCAAAGATTGATCAAATCTTACAAAAAGTGGTTGGTGCTCAAATAATGTCAATGATTGATGGTTTTCCAGGGTACAATCAGATTGCAGTGCATACAGATGATAGACAAAAAACATCTTTCATTATTCCTTGGGGAACATTCATGTATGATAAGATTCCTTTTGGTCTCATGAATGCTGGGGAAAATTTTCATAGGGCTTTGGATATAGCCTTTGTTGTAGAAAAGGAGAGATTTTTAGTAATATCTGGATGATATAACAATATTTTCTAAATCTGCTGAATATCATCTTAAGCATATTAAAAAAACATTCATTAAATGCAGAAAATTTGAATTATCATTGAACCCTAGACAATCTCATTTTTTTGTGCAGGAAGGAAAACTACTAGGGCATATAGTTTCAGCTGATGGAATTCACATCGATCCTGAATGTGTTGCAACCATTTTAAGAATCAGCATTACCAAAATAAAAAGGATATTCAGTCTTTTATTGGTAAGATAACTTTGTTCAAATGGTTTATTGTGAATTTTGAAGAAACTATTAAGGAAATTACAGTTATGTTGAAAAATGATCAAGAGGTTAAATGGATAGCTGAAGCTAAGTCATCATTTGAAAACATAAAACATGCACTTACTGAAGCTCCAGTATTGGCAAACCCATATTTTTCAAAGGAATTTTTCACTTTTTCCTTTACTTCTAAAAATAGTATATCATCTCTATTTTTACAAAAAAAAATTAGAAGGACTTGAACAACCTATCTCTTTTTTCAATAAAACTTTAAAATATTATGAGCTTAAGTACATTACAATAGAAAAACATGCATATTCTTTGGTTAAAGCTCTTAAGTTCTTTAGAATCTATTTGTTGCATTCAAAAACTTTTGCCTATGTACCTAATGCAACAATTAAGGATATTCTCACACAGGCTGATAGTGAAGGCAAGAGGGCTATGGATAGAAAAATTTATGGAGTATGATGTTGAAATCAGACCTACTAAATTTATTAAAGGGAAGGGTTTAGCTAAACTCCTTGTAGATTCCAATTGTCAAGATTTAGGACTTCATTTGGTGGAAGATCAATCAGTACATGAAGGGTTACCAACATGACAACATAATGAACATATTTATGATAAATATGTTGATTCTTTATGGTTTGTAACATAGTTTATTTTCTTTTATACTTACAATGTTCTCTTGATGTAACATAGTTTATTTTCTTTTATACTTACAATGTTCTCTTGATGTAACCAGAAGTGGATACAGATCATTAAAGCTCGGAGCAATGAAATATTTTTTGATTGACAAAGTCTTGTATGGGAAAGAACCTGGAGGAATGTTATTGAAATGTTTGGATAGGCTAGAGGTTGATGCAGTCACTGTAGAGTTACATGGGGGTGCATGTGGAGGTCACGGGTATTAGAAAGCAATAGCATGCAAAATTCTAAGAGTGGGATACTATTGACCCACCCTTTTCAATGATTTTTATTTGCAAGTGAAATCCTACATTGAATGCCAAAAGTTTGCAACGAAGCATAAATTACAATCTCTACCTTTAAAACCTATTTCCAATAATTTTCCTTTTCAAAAAATGGGATTTAGATTTTATAGGTGAGATTGATCCTGTTTCAAGTGGTAAATGTAAATGGATCTTAATAGCTACTGACTTATTTACTAAATGGGTGGAAGCAATTCCTACCAAAAGAGCGACAGATGAAGTCATCATAAATTTTTTACAGGAAAATATCTTGAGTAGATTTGGATGCCCAATGGAATTGGTGACTGGTAATGCTCCAACATTTAAATCTAAATCCATTATTAGTATTTGTGAAAGGAATGGCATCATACTTAAGAAATCTACACCCTATTATCATCAGGGTAATGGTTTAGCGGGATCCACGAATAAAAATATCATCATCAGTATTAAAAAGATGTTATCTCAGAAGAAGAAAGCTTGGGATAAAATGCTAAAATATGCTCTCTGGGATGATCGAGTCACGGCCAAAAAAGGCATTGGTACTTACCATTTCTAGTTAGTTTATGGTGTAGATGAAATATTTCATGTTTAGTTAAGTTTTCCAGTCATAAAATTGTTGTGGGTTCTAAAAGAAGAACCAAATGAAGTGAACAGAAGGATGTTTCAGATTGTTCAATTGCAACAAGAAAGAGAAGATTTGATAGAAAAGGCTCATATTTATAAAAGGAAAGTCAAATAAAGATTTGATAGAAGGGATAAAGAAGACATTTTTTTGGTGAATGATATGGTGCTTAGATGGGATGCACGTAGAGATGAAAATGGAAAACATGGAAAGTTTGATAAGTTATGGTTTGTACCTTTTAACATTTCTAAAATTCTAGGAAACAATACATTTGTATTGCAAAACTTGGAAGGTCAGGAAATTTCAGGCCCTATTAATGGGTGGTTTCTAAAATAGTTTTACACAAGTTAAAGACAAGCAAAAATTCACCTCATTGTATATATCAGTGCAATTTTATGGTCTGAATAATGAATCGTTCCCAATGGATGTATAAAGAATGTAGTTTTATTTGAATGCAATAATTTTCAGTTCAATTAAAGGCATCTAGTCTGAAGATTCTTGAAGTTTTGCAGAGAAAAATCCATCCCCAAATGGAGCTAGGTGTTAGTACTGGAGTTGTAAACCTTAGTTTTCTTGTATAGTCCTAGGAAACTTTAATGTTTGTTTTTACAACCCTATTGTATATACATTGATTTGTTATATTTTGCTAGATTAGAGGTTAAATAGTTGGCTTATAATTTTATTTTGAATTCATATTTATAGACTTTCAATATATATTAGATGAACCTTTCATGCTTTTTATTGTTTGCAAAGTTTAATGTTCTGGTAGCTAAAATTAATCTTTCAAAATTTAAGCGCTGCTGGAATGTTATTATATTTTCCCCGCATTTTTATAGTCATGATTAAACCTTGTGAAATGAAAAGTCCGGGTAATACGTGGCTCAAAATATGTACAGGGTACCCATTTTCATGATGATAGAAGTTGACAAGTGGATACATATCATTATGGTGATGGTTTGTGGATGTACTGAATTCTTTTACATTCATTGTATCACGATATCTGCTATTATTAGTTGGAATTTGTTCTAGCACTTTTTTGAAGTCTGCAATTTCAATTACTACCATAACCATGAATAAAACAAGCAATAGACATCACATGTTTGAACCACTTGATACAACGTGGGCTGTAGAACATCTAAAATGTGCACAGCTGCTTAAAAACGCAAGTTGGTTCATGTTTTTTTTATAATATCATAGGATTCAATGTTGAAGTCTTTAGAGAATTTGCTCGAAGATTCACATGCACAAGGGTTGATTTTAGCAGCATCAGCTTAGAAATTTTAGAACATTCGATTGCATAGGCCACCAAATTATCCACAGAATAATATAAATGGTTTAAGACGTTCCCATTCAAGGTTGATTTAGGGTTATTCCTCCTTCCTCGTCATGAAACCCTAGATTAGGGTAGAGGCATTCACACAGATCTCTTGAAAGAATAGTGGCAGTGGGTACTGAACATGATTCAAAGGTATATTTCCTGTGAAGGTTGCTTCACAACCATCTTCAGATATCATATGTGGTTTCTTCTTCATGTTGCTGTAACCAGAAATATTTCACCTTCTGTGGATAGAAGTTGTTCCTCTAGTCTGAATGGCTCAGATCCAGAACAAATGAGTGAACGACAAAGGATGAAGACCTTCCTTGGATGTCGTAGACACCTGGAATGCTTCTTCGATAGTGAACTTATGTACTTGAAAATAGATCAAACATGCAAACACATCAAAGCTACCAGAAAACCATCTACTTATCCATGTTAGTGACTAAGGAATCTAACAACATGTACATGCGAAATCAAAACAACAGTTGTGGGACGCAAATCAGCTTTGCATTAAAGATGTATGGAGAAGATTACAACCAATTCCTTAGTATCAACAAGCATATCCATGAGACAAACACTTCATCCCCATAAGCTCCAACTTTTCTCTCTATGCTCTCCAATGGCTTGGGATAAGTGGTCAATCCAATAGCATAACAATACCTCTATAGTTCTCCCCCTCAACTATGGACATGAGCTTGTATTTATAAGGCTCAATGGATAGGAATAGTTGAGAGATTTGTGGATGAGGTGGCTCTAAGATCCTATGATGGGGGATCTTGATCCCAATTGACCCACAATGATAGGGATAATGGAGGACATGAGGCTCATGATCTAGAAGCCTTGAGAAACTTCTCTTTTTCCCATTTTTCCCAGGGTACCGCTTTTCTTCTCTTATGACAGAGCGGTTTAGATGAGAAACACTTATGGACCAAAGACCACAGGTAGTGGCACTGCTTATGGAAAACAGGATACAGGCAATGCGAGCACGGTACCGCTCATGGGCCACAAGGAAAGCATGGAGCTGAGTTTTTTCATGTAGAATTGACAAACAGAGTAGGTTTCCACTCTAAGTGCTGGGAATAAGGGAAAACATGGGAGTTAAGGGTCTTATCACATGGTGGTGACAAGATTTGGGTATAACATAATGCCCCCCAAAGCATGAGACTTAGAGGGATATGATAAAAGAGATATTTGAGAGAACAAGTTGTCACTTCGAGGTGAAAATGTCAGCTCGATCGGAGCATTTCGTGAAGTAGGCATCTATAGTACATCAATATTTTTGAATCATAGACACATGTAACCAACTCATGGCTGCAGACCAATACAAGGCAAATCCATGGGAGGAATAAACAAGCATGGCTACTAGAATACAATGTAGATCCATGTGATAGAGGACTCAAACTTGGACATAACTACCAGACATACAACGTAGATCTATGTCATACAGATGCAAATTTGAGCATATCCATGACCACACAAATGTGGATCCATGCTAGATATACAAAACTCCATCGCAACCTAGGGAAAGCAATGAGCACTAAAAAAATACCCAAGGTCTTTGTCTTGTCTTCCATAAAGTACAATTCTATCCATGTGATTACAATGATATGAAGTTGAACATGGTAGAAACCACTTGATTACCATCCAATGATGTGAACTATTAACAAGTGCGAGGGAGATCACCATTGATGTCAATGATTCCCAAGGTACCTGTTGAGGCCTGGAAAATTGCAGGTAACAACAGTTAGGGATTATCCCCAGTAAACATTCCCAACTAGCCCGTTACTGTTTGGTATGGGGAATCCGTCCTATTTACGGTCCGGCTACCATAGGTCAAGTAACAAAAATAAAATGTTTTATCGGTTACGGCCCGGTCCACCATGCATGTTTTAGTTTTTTATTATTTAAGTATGAGATGCAAGTGCCTATCTAAAAATGCAGATTGATAGAGAATACGAGGAGTAGTCACAATGTGATGCGCAGGTTCTTACCTCTCATCTTAACTCTCTTGCATCTAAATCACAAACAACAAGAAAAACTAAAACTAACTATCTAACCTATCCCTAAGGAGCAAGATTATTATTCATCAATGAGTAATGTGTTTTGCACATGCATTAAGAAAAATCACAGATAGCTGTTACTTATTTCAAAATACATGAACATTTATAGATATATGAACAACCAGATAGCTAATTGTTTATGAACAACATTCATTACTCACAGTGGAAATTTCATAGAATAAACTAGAGAGCATTCATACAAGAACATAGGTTCAAAGAGTTAGAACGATCTCACAGTTTAAGGACACAAAGCTGAAAACGAAATAGTTCACATTCAACACATCCATGGAACAACATTTGAAAAGTTCCACCAAGCTTTCTCCAACATGAAACTTGTAATTCTTATTGCAAAAGGAAATAGTTCTTCTTACAACATGTTCTCACAAATCTCAATGGGAAAAAAAGTCCTCCTTCTATCTAACTCTCCTATACTTATACTACAAGCAAAAATCTTGGGCTACCCCTCGGTGACCTTTGGGCTCCCCAAACCGTTTAATCTCACAAATTTTGTCCTTTTGTGAGTGCTTATGATTCATACAAACATTACATTTTAGATTTAAGATTTAAAAGCACTTTTATGAAAAGGGACCATCTTGGTAACTGACGAACTTTCCCAAGCCTGGGCCTCTGCTTCTATTGATTATGCTCAGTAATCCATTGGTCCCTTGCTAGATCCTATAGAGCTTCGACCTGAATTTCTTCTTCTTTTCTCTATTTCTGCTTCTTTGTTTCTCAATGACTTCTTTCCTTGCTGCCTCCCTTCTACTTTGTATTTTAAACACATCTTACTTGCAGTAATAGTTCTGTCATGAAAATAACAGATTTTAGACCATTTAGGGTTTAATAAAGTAATATGAACTGTATCAATACATGCATTTTGTAAAATGAACTCTAAACAATGTTAATGCATGAAAAGAAAACATGATAATGCAAAGAAAATCCTGACAGTTGGGCTTTAAATCCACTAAATCCACTATCCAAACTAAAATCACAAGCCCAATAAAATAGGCTCCCCATCTCAATCTAGGCCACATCTGGACCCATTCGACATCCTCCGAAGAAAGCACCAAAAATGACACAATAATTGCCATGGAAAAATAGAGTGAAAGCACGCAAGAAAGGCAGGAAAATACTAAGCATTGGGAGAAAACAAAAACTCTCCTCGGCGAGCGGAAAACTATAAGTCAGATGGTTACCTCACCAAGGAGTCGGAACGACGGAAGACCCTCAAACTATGACTTCCAAGATCAAATGAAAAATGTTGGCAGTTGGAGGTTCTCAGGACTAGCTATTAAATCATTGATAGATAAACCAACTACGCGTTGAAAAGATAGTTTACTGGAAAGGCACAACGGTAGATGGCAATCAATCTACGGCTTTCGATAAATTCATAAATCGTCCAATAGCGAAGAAACAAAAAGAATGAAAATCAATAAACCACACATCGGTGAAAGTAAGAGCTATCCATCAGTCGGTTCTCTATCTGTCCTTCGAAATGGCGGCTGCATAGATAACTAAAGTTTCGAATCAAAATTCAACTGACTTTTGACAGTGCTAAACCAAAACAATGCAAAGTAAAAAGTTGATTAATAAAACCAAGGAATCAGAAAATATAAGAGGTAACTGTCGGAACATTCATCGTTTAGCTTTTGCAGCGGTGGCTGCATAGAGAACTATAGCCCCGATTCATTATTCATAAAACTTCTGACAGCAAAAAAGGAAATCATCCGTAAGTCAAAAAAATTCAAACTTCATAGTCAAAAGCATTGTAGACAAAAATAATCACTCAACCTCCGACAGTGGTAAATAATTGAACTCAATTCAAACTCAAGAAAATCCAAATTTGTAATAGAGGAAAGATAGAGTTTAGGAAACCAAAAACTCCCAGGCAAGATAAAATTTAAAAGGAGGGTCTAAAATTTTAAAAAAATTGGGAAAACGTTGCAGCCGCAACAGTACCCTAGTACAATCTACTGAGTGCGAATAGATGTCCTGATGTCGAACACCTAGTAGATTCTATCAATCAAAGGTCAATGATGTGAACCTATGTCGAGAGTGAGAGAATCTATCATTAGGGCATACACATCTCAAGGTACTAAGTTTTGTTTCTAAGACTATTTTTTGGATGATGAGCTGATGTCGATGGGAATAGTGTTGTCGAAGGAGGGCCATGATGAGTCCCACATCGACGACATGAAACTTATAACATAGTTCTGGAATGATGTGAATGTAGTAACCAGAGGACTGACTCAAAATTACTGACATGGAAACTGTTTTGACTGCAGAGGTAAAAACTTCTTCAACTTCCCTTTGAACATCAGGTGGCATGACAAAAGACTTGGAAGCATGACTAAATGAGGCAAACACACAATGTGACATTGGAAAATGCATTATTTTGAAAGACTCAAAGGAGTGGCATGACTCATGAAAGTGGATCACCATGGAGATCAGCTAAATACCCAATTGAATGAAATGATATGCAGACAAGTGCCATGTTCAAAGGTAATGGCAAACTACTGCCATTTATTTGCAAAATGATTCCCTTCCCATTTCCCCCATCATGGTTGATGAGTGCCTCTTTTCGGTTTTATGAGTTCAAAGAGGGTAACAAATGCTAGGTATAGCTCATCCGAAGACAAGTCCAAACTCATATGTTTTACAACCCTAAGAAAGGAGGGGTTCGTTCCCAAAAACGGGTCTCTCAATGTTTAATTTAATGAGTCCAATGAAAGAAAACTCGGTATCGTTCATGTTTAGAGAGTCTGAATGACCATGGGAGAAGACTCCAAAGGGTCCTTTTTCATATGATTTAGTCCCTAAGGCTTGAAAAAGTATAAAATCATAACTTAGAGAACTCTTCCAGTGACAATTGGCTGGAGTGTTCTTTTTTCATAAATAGTCTATCCGAATCGAAAAAGAGATAACCTACTGTCAAAGAGGCGAATCTTCAAATGATTTAACGAGTGTGAAGAAGAAAATATCACTTGAAAATCTTTTCATATTTAAGGAGCCCGAAAAGAGTTTAAAGAAGACTCCATTAGGTCTTGTTTCACAATGAGAGATTTTACGAGCCCGAAAAGAATCAGAAACGGACTCTGACCTTTGATACTGAGTTTCAAGAGCATGACCAAAGTGTTGTAACAAATGCTCAATGACTTTTTTCATTTTATGGTAGTGCGAAAAATTAAAAAACAAATTTCCAAAACTTTACTACTATTGTCCTACAACGACTCAAAACAAGCGTTAAATCCGCCAATAACTAACATTAAGGGATTCCAACTAATAGATTTTGAGTAATAAGTGATTTTAAACCAAAACTATAGCATGTCAAACCCAAAAATGGGTATAAAAGTCATGTAAATAGTGAAAAATCAAAACATTTTACTATTTACCTATAGTGGAGAGCATTTGGAGCACTTTCCTAGCCAGATCTTCAGTTGCTGATATCGAAAGTTTTCAACGTAGGATTCGAGCACCGTTAGTTCTAGGTAATAGCCTAGACTCTAATCTTTCATCTTATGCCTTTACCGCTCCTATCCCTTGTGGGATACGCGGTATCTCACTAGAACCGCGCTGAAAACAAAGTGCACAGGCGGTGCCACTACCTATCTTCAACGATGCACATGCGGTGTTGGGCCATGAAGATGTAAAACTATTCACACAAGGAAAACTAGACAATTTCATTTGATTTGAATGATTAAGAATGATTCTAATGGGTCTTGTGATTGTTTTTGGCAGGTTCTAGCTAGTAAAAAATGGTCATATGGAAAGAGAGACAACATGATAATGATGACGCCTTCATTGAAAGGAATGCGGGTTACATAGCCGCATTAAGAGACTGCAGAATCCTAAAATTCTTCCAAACTCCCAGTATGGTATCACATGAGCGATTGCTTGAGCATATACTTCGGATGTGGAATCCAGAGCAACAATACTTTGAGGTTGGGGATCATATTCTGATAGTTGAGGTAGAGGATATCTACTTGCTTACTAGCCTTTCAAGATGGGGTGCTCCCATCTCACTGACTAGTTCCTGCGGAGGGGACATCACTACACAGAAGTTGATAAACCGTCACTGTATTCCTAGGACAAGAACATCAAGGAAGAAAATCCCCATAAAAGTAGTGATGGATGAACCTCTACGGATTGTATTGTCTACCATGCAGAGAGTGGCGGGAAGCCAGGGGGTGCACCAGGCTTCTAGAGCACATATGCTCTATGCCATAGAGGCCATGGCACCTACATTCTTTAACTGGGTAGAGGCCCTGCTTCCAATATTCAAGGACCATTTGAATAAGTGTCAGCAGGGGGAACTAAAGCAGTTCAATTTTGGTTCCATTCTAGCCTACTTCTTCTTTGAGCAGGTGCCACAGATGAGACCCCAGGTTGTCTTTATAGAGATGAGAGCACGGGACCCTCGCATGCAGAAGTGGGTCCAGATTATGGCATGTACTGGAGCGGGCAGGGGCAAGGTGAAGTTCGGTGACCCGTTCTTTTGATGGCTGAGAGATTAGATCCTCATGGTGGAGGATTATGTGTATGTGGGTACGGAATTCAACGGAGACCCTGAACTACCACCTACTCCTGGTGGACAGTGGGGTGACCTCAATAAGAAGAAAAAAACCCTAAAATGGACATATTGTTTTTATGTTTTTGATGTTTTAAATTTTTTATGTTAAGTAACGAGACCTAAATATTTTCATGCAGACGTTGGAGTAGCACAACCTGGGGGAGCTTCCCCATTGGATAGATGAGCCAAATCCCATTTCATACTGCAGGGTGACAATGTGACCAAGGAGTTAGAGGAAAACCTAGAGAGGTTGACCCTAGACATCCCTAACTCTTCCATTGATGACCTCCCTCTGAGGTATCAGAGACCTACAGCGGGAGTATCGGGTCGGTTTAGAAGACAGCTACATAGAGTAGCCTGGTTAGTGATGTGCTACCATGAGCATCACTAGACGATGTATGCATGATATATCCACTAAAAGCTGATAGTTTCAATATTTTGTATGGTGATTTTTTCCTGAAATCCTACGTGCTTCAGATGAGGTCTCGTGACCTATTTTTTGTAAACATGTTGATATATATATATATATATATATATATATATATATACAGACTTTACCTGGTGTTTATACGTCTCAAATGGTGAATGTATTTTACATGATTTTTATGTGTATTTAATTGTTTATTTACAATGAACCATGTTTGATTTTAGTGTCATGAATGGGCAATATGCCAATCTAGGATGTAATTAGCTAATGAGTCAACAACTACATTATGTTCCCTAGGGATATGCCTATAGGTGATGGTTTCAAATGACCTTTCTAACAAGCATACCCTCTGAAAGAGGCGGAGAAGCACAGGGTTCCTAATGGTATAAACATGGTTTAGATGACAAACCACGAGTTGTGAGTCCATCAAGAATACCAAATTGCGAACATATTGGGAGGCAAATTTAGTCAAAAGACCTATTACTGCTCAATACTCGATGATGTTGTTGGTAGCAGGACCAATACAAACCACTCCTAAACTAACCAAATCATCAGTTGGGGAATAGAGAACCCAAGCAGCCGAGGCAAGATTCAAGGTGTGGTGGCAAGCACCATCACCAAATCCGTAGAAAGTGTTGATGTAATTGTAACTTCAAAATGTATTCACTTGTATATCTTATGTATTGTACCCTGATGTTTATTCTGGGATGTGTTTGTAATGTAATTGAGTCATGTGATGCCTCGATGTTCCTATCAGGAGGTTCTATAATGTAAAAAAAGTCATGTCAATTCATTGTGGGTAACCCTCCTATTGATCAAGGGTTAAAGTCCCCATAGTTCTAGGGCACCAGGGTTATTAGACTCTCCTAGAGAAGTCAGCCCTAGTAGGGTTTAGTCAAGTCTAGAATTAGTATAAATAGAAAGCTATCCTATCTATTTATCACACACTCACTCACACTTAGTTGTAGCACATAGCTGAGGAAGAACAAGACACTGGGGCAAGAAAGAAAGAGGTTACTGCTGTCAGGAGATCATCTTACTATTTTGGGGTTTCACTTTTGGTGCTGATTCTATCTCTGAGGAAGTTGTGGGGTTTTCTCCATTTATGGTTTCCTCGAGGAATAACACTATGTTCATTGTCTCTTGTGTTTGATTGTTGTGCTTGTTATTCTATCAATTAAAGATCCTAATATAATGCTAGCTTAATGTTAAAAATCTAACATGGTATCAGAGCTAACTTGAGAAGAAGATATTGTGCAGCTGTGGGAACTAGGGATTCCTACTTTGTGGATCTCTCTCCACATATTTTCAGCAACATAAGTTTGGAATAACTCTCCTCCCTAGGTCACATCTTTCTATCGAAGCATAATCCAATTCTGAGGTTTTTCAGTTTTGGACCCAACACTGCTATCGAAAATTAGGGCTTTCCAGAGAAGTGGAATTTTTCAGTGAGCCCAAACCTGGATTGATCTCCTCCCCAAAATCAAAGTTTATAGATCAAGATCAAAGCATTTGGTTGGACAGAACTCCAGAAAATAAAAACCCTAATATGCTCCTTAACCAACACTGTAGAATTTCAGCTCCAAATCCAGATCCGACATCTGGACCTAGTAAGATCTAAATATTTTGTATTTCCATTTGAGGTTCTCAGTTAAGATGTCTCATCATACCAAGCTTGATGAAAATATTGAGGGAGCTGATAACTTTCGAGCCTAGAAGGATAATATCTCCTTGGTTCTAGAATAAAATGAGTTGGACTCCTACATCCATGAGGACATTCCAATTCTAGAGGGAGATGAGGCCAAGGCCTTACATAAGAAGAAGTTGGTTATGGCAAAGAGGATTATTGTCAATTCAATCAAGGATCACCTCATACCATAGGTGTCCTCCCTAAAGACACCTAAAGCTATGTTTGATTCCCTAACCAAATTGTTTGAAGGGAAGAACATAAACCGAAAGATGAATCTGAGAAACCAATTGAAGAATGTAAAGATCTAGAATGCAGAAACCATCCAGTCTTACTTTACAAGGGTCTCTCAGATCAAGGAACAACTGGTAGCAGTAGATTAAGAAGTGGAAAATGTAGAGATTGTAATGACCACCTTGAATGGTCTCCCTAGATTATGGGACTCCTTTATTCAAGGAATCTATGCCAGAAAGAAGTTAGTCAAGTTCAGCAGACTATGGGAAGAATGCTCTCAAGAAGAAGCTCGGATAGTAGCTCAAAAAGATAAAATGAGAAGTGAAGATCAATCTCTCACAGTTCACTCCAAGAAAAGTAGAAGAAACTTGGCATCACTCCAGAGGTAATACCTTTCACCATAAATATAACATTAGAAAGGACTTATCTAAATTAATATGCTATACATGTGATGAAAGAGGACACCTTGCCAAAGATTGTCCTAGAAACAAGATTAACTCCCATAAGAAGAAGGGAAACAAGAAAATACATCATGCTCATGCTACAGAGGATGATGAACCTTCCACAAAAAGAACCATATATGAAAGTGAAGATTCTTCAAGTGATGAATAATATGTTTTTATTTCCATTCTCACGAGAAACATTACTCATGGAAGAAATGATTGGCATATAGACAGTGGGGCTTCCAAACATATGATAGGATTCAAGGAATCCTTTGTGAAACTATCAGAACATGAATCACCTCACAAGGTGAAGCTCGGAGATGAATACCAATATCCAATAAAAGGTAGTGGGGAATCCTCCTATAAGCTAGACTCTGGAAAGTCTATGACAATGAAGGAAGTATTGTTTATACCAGGACTAAAGAAGAAACTCATCTCCATATTTGTGTTAGATGCAAAAGGAATGAGGGCTGCATTTATACATGGCCAAATCATCATGTGGCCAAAGAGAAATACTATTAATGATGCAGTAGTGATTGGGGAACAAGAAGGAGGACTATACAAATTGAAGGGCCATCCAGAACAAGCCTTGGTCCATGACACAGTAGAGCCAAATGAGCTTTGGCATAGAAGGCTTGCGCATGTGCATTACAGAACACTACCACTTGCAAGCAAAGCTATTGAAGGTCTTCTAGAAATTCAATAAAAACATGACAGAGTCTGGAAAGGATGTGCGAAAGGAAAGAACAAAAAGAAGACATTTCCAAGTAGCGAGAGAAAAGCAAAAGGAATCTTGGAAATCATCCACTCCGATGTATGTGGTCCAATGCCATCAATTTCACTAAGTGGGTATGTTCACTATGTTTCTTTTATTGATGATTTTTCTAGAAAGACATGGATTTACTTCATGAAGAACAAAGATGAAGTATTCAGCAAGTTCAAGGAATTCAAAGCCTTGATCGAGAACCACACAGAAAAGAAGATCAAGACCTTTCGTTCAGACAATGGTGGAGAATTCACTTCAAATGAATTCAAAGAGTTATGAAAATAATCGGGTATTAAGAGGGATTTGTCCACTCCATATAATCCACAATAGAATGGGATTTCAGAAAGGAAGAATAGAACTATCATGGAAGCTACAAGAGTAATGCTTCATTATCAAGATCTTCCTATGCATCTATGGGCAGAAGCTTCTAGAACAGTGGTGTATGTACAGAACCGTACTCCACATAGATTAATCGAGAACAAAACACCTAAAGAAGTCTTTTCCATCAAGAAACCAAAATTTATCCATCTCAAAATATTCGGCTGTCTAGTGTACATACACATTCCAAAAGAGACGAGAACTAAATTAGATCCTTCAGGAAAGAAGGGTTTATTTGTGGGATACTCTGAAAGCTCGAAGGCTTACAGAATATACTTCCCAGAATTCAAGAATATCTACATCAATAGGGATGTGACATTTGATGAAGACTCAGTTTACAACAAATCCAGAAAGAGACCTACTGAAGAACCTGAAGAAGCACCCATAATTCATGATACAACCATGAATAAAGAAACTCAAAAAAAAGATCAAGAATTTGAAGAACCACAAGAACCTATAGATCCACCTCAAGAGAAGAATCCTCATAGGAGGAAACTTACTTGGGTACGAGAAGTTATCCAAGGTGCAGAAAGATACGGGGCTCTAGAAGAGAATCACAGAGAAAGAAAGAGAACAAGGTCCTATTTCGTATATGTAGCATTATTATGTGATTTCATCGATAAAGAACCTTCCAATTATGAAGAAGTGGCAAAACAGAAAGAATGGAAGGATGCTATGATCAAAGAGTATCAATGAATCATGAAGAATGATGTTTGGGATGTTGGCCCAAGACTAGAAGGGAAGTTAGTTGTAACTTCCAAATGGATCTACAAGATCAAGCATGCCGCAAATGGTAGCATAGAAAAATATAAAGCAAGATTTTTTTCATGGTTTCTCCTAGAAATAAGGAATAGACTATGAAGAAACTTTTGCACCAGTATCCAGATACACTTCCATCAGATTAGTACTTTCCCTAGCTGCAGTGATGAAATGGAAGATACACCAGATGGATGTCAAGAATGCTTTCTTGAATGGTGTAGTGGAAGAGGAAGTATATGTGGAACAACCACTCAGTTTTGAGACACATGATAGGGAGTCTCATGTGTGTAGATTGAAGAAATCCCTACACGGTTTGAAACAGGAACCCAAGACATGGTATGGTAGAATTGATAGCTTTCTATCTAGTTTGGGATTTACCAAGAGTATAGCAGATTCTAACCTTTACTACAAGGTTGAAGATGGCAAGATAATGATGATCCAACTGTATGTAGATGATCTGTTTGTAACAGGTATGGATGGGTTGATTGTTGATACGAAGAGGAAGCTTGCTGCTGAGTTCAAAATGAAGGACTTGGGTATGATGCATTATTTTCTAGGCATGAAGGTGTGGTAGAATGCAAATGGAGAAGGGAAATATAAAGTAGAGATCCTGAAGAGGTTCGAGATGATGGAATGCAAGGCCATGACCACACCTATGGCATTGAACCTGAAGCTATTGAGTGATGCTTCATCAAAAGCAGTTGATGCTATGATGTATCGTCAGATGATTGGGTCCTTGATGTACTTGATGAACACAAGACCGGATATTTGGTTTGCTGTGAACACCTTGAGCCAGTTCTTGACAGATCCGAGACATGTTCACTTGATTTCTACAAAGCATATTCTAAGGTACCCGAGGGGTACAGTTGATTATGGGCTCAAGTACGAGGCAAATTAGAAGATTAACCTGGAGGATTATGTTGATTCAGATTGGGTAGGCAGTTCCATCATTAGGAAGAGCACTTCAGGGTGTTGATTCAGTATGGGATCAGGTGTGATCTCTTGGTTTAGCAAGAAACAATCCTATGTGGCACTGAGTACAATTGAAGTAGAGTATGTCGCAGCTTGTTCAACTAGTTGTGAGGTAGTATGGCTAAGGAAGCTATTGTCTGATTTATTTGATCTCCAGTTAGATGCTACTTGTATATATTGCGACAACCAGAGTTGTGTGAAGTTGTCGAAGAACCTAGTGTTCCATGACAAGTCGAAGAATATCGAGATCAAATATCACTATATCAGGGATATGGTGCAGAGGGGAGCATTGAAGCTTCAGTATGTTGCGACGGATGAATAGATAGCTGATGTGTTGACGAAGCCATTGGCCAGAGTGAAGTTTGAGTACTTCAGGGAGAAGTTTGGTGTTCTCCAGATCGAGGTTCCTTCCAAGGGGAAGTGATGAGTCCGTGAGCCATTCTGACATGGTGAGAGGATTGGTTCCTTCCATGGTCAGATGTAAGGGCTGAGCCATTCTATCATGGTGAGAGGATTGGCTCCTTCCATGTCAGATATGAGTGCTGAGCCATTTTTATATGACTGTAGGATTGGTTCCTACATGATCAGATATAAGGGCTATTGCATTTCTTGGAATGGAGGTGCCCGGTCAGTTACCAGGAATACTTGGTCTAGGACTGAGGGCCATTCTGATATGACTGTGGGATATGTTCCCACATGATCAGATATGAGTGCATGGCCATTATGATGTGATTGAGGGATGTGTTCTAACTTGATCAGATATAAGGGCTGATGGCATTCTCTTGGAGAATGGAGGCACCCGGTCAGTTACTAGGAACCCTCAACTTGGGGTTGAGAGCTCTTCCAGCATGGTTGTAGTATGTGTTCCCGCATGGTTGGATGTAATTGCAGATCCTTTCCAGTATGGTTGTAGGATGTGTTCCCACATGGTTGGATGTAAGTGCAGAGCCCTTCTAGCATGGTTGCAGGATGTGTTCCCGCATGGTTGGATGTAAGTGAAGAGCCCTTCCAGCATGGTTGCATGGTTGGATGTAAGTGCAGAGCCCTTCCAGCATGGTTGCAGGATGTGTTCCTGCATGGTTGGATGTAAGTGAAGAGCCCTTCTAGCATGGTTGCAAGATGTGTTCCCACATGGTTGGATGTAGGTGCAGATCCCTTCTAGCAAGGTTGCAGGATGTGTTCCCACATGGCTAGATGTAAGTGCAGAGCCTTTTTAGCATGGTTGCAGGACGTGTCCCTGCATGGATAAATATAAGTGCTGAGCCTTTCCGATAGGGTTGTGGGATGTGTTCCTGCATAATCGGATGTGAGTGCTGGGCCTTTCTGATGTGATTATAGGATTGGTTCCTACATGATCAGATGTGAATGTTGGGTGTCCCTTTTTGACATGATGTTGTATGTGTTCCTCTCATGGTCAAATGTAAGTGCTGGGTGGGCCATTCTGACTTGGTGTCAGATATAAGCGCTGAAGAAGACCTACATGGAAGCTAGGCCTACAACTAGCATGAAAAAGGGTCGGCTCTGTAGAACTTCTTGTGACGAGAAGAATCATGAGATAGCACCCGTGATGATGATCCAGATCCAAAGATGATGCTCCAATGATGATCCATATAAAGTGATGATCCAGATCCAATAATGATGATCCAGATCGAGTGATGATGATCTAGATCGAGTGATGATCTAGATCTAGTGATGATGATCCAGATTGAGTGATGATCCATATCCGAAGATGAAGATGACTTGAAGATGTCAAGGACTCGATGATGATCCAGATGATACAGAGAAGAAGACTTGTGTTGATAAATTGTGTAGAGAGAATACCTTCCTAGTTAAGAGGGAGTGTTGATGTAATTGTAACTTCAGAATGTATTCACTTGTATATCTTATGTATTGTACCCCGATGTTTATTCTGGGATGTTTCTGTAATGTACTAGAGTCATGTCATGCCCCCATGTTCCTATCGGGAGGTTCTATAATGTAAACAAGTCATGTCAAGTCATTGTGGGTAACCCTCCTACTAATAAAGGGTTAAATTCCCTGCAGTTTCGAGGCACTAGGGTTATTAGACTCTCCTAGAAAATTCAGCCCTAGTAGGGTTTAGTAAAGTTGGGAATTAGTATAAATAGAGAGCTAGCCTCTCTATTTATCACACACTCACTCACACTCAGTTGTAGTGCATAGTTGAGGAAGAAGAAGACACTGTGGCAATAAAGAAAGAGGTTACTGCTGTCAGGAGATCATCTTACTATTTTGGGGTTTTAATTTTGGTGTTGATTCTATCTCTGAGGAAGTTGCAGGGTTTTCTCCATTTATGGTTTCCCTGAGGAAAAACACTATGTTCATTGTCTCTTGTGTTTGATTGATGTGCTTGTTATTCTCTCAGTTAAAGATCCTAATATAATGCTAGCTTAATGTTAAAAATCTAATAGAAAGCCATCTACTCTACATGACCAAAACATGGTATAAATAGATATGGACACTAAAAGCAAAACCATATTGAAAATAATTAAAGCACACTGAAAGTCAAGAAATATACATATATACAAGATACTATTCAAGAAAGATCTAGGCATAGTACCTCTTCAGGTACAATCCATTGCGAGGTTTCGCTAAAGGGATTCCATCATAGTCTATGAGCTTGTAGGCCCCTTTCTCTAAAACTTTAGAAATGACTAAAGGACCCTACCACATGGACTTGAACTTTCCTTTCCCTAGTTTGTCATATCTCTGGTCATAAGTCAAAACTAGGTCACCCTCGTTAAAGGCATGAGGTTGGACGGATTTATCATACTACATCCTGACACATTTCTTATGTGCCTCATTAGCCAAGGTAGTATCTCTCCTAGTTTCATCAAGGTTATTCAAGTACAAAAATATCTCTTCCTCTACGGAAGTGTCTAGGAGAAGTTTGATGGCAAGTTTCAAGGATGGAATCTGACATTGAATCGGTAATACAGCTTCGATTCCATAGACAAGTTGGAAAGTTGTCAAACCAATAGCTATTTTTACCGAAGTCTTGTAATCCCAAAGAGCGAAGAAAAGGATATGGTTCCAGTTGGATTTATGGTCTCCAACCATTCGACGAAGCATAGTTTTCAAAGCTTTGTTAGTGGCCTCTACCTGACCATTAGCTTGCAGATAATATGGCATAGAGTTTTCATGGCGAAAACCTAGCTTGGCACTTAGTTCCTCCATCATTTGATTACAGAAATGTGATCCGTGATCAGTAACAATGGACCGCGGGACTGCAAATCTAGCTATGACATGATTGAATAGGAAGAGAGTGACAGTCTTACCATCTTCTACATATGTAGGCATAGCCTCAGCCCACTTTGTAAAATAGTCAATGGCTATGATGATGTAACCATGCCCCCCTATTGAGGTAGGATTAGAATGCATATAATCAATCCCCCATTTGGCAAATGGGCCAATGGCAATGATGACGTGTAGCGGAGCAGGATGAGTGTGCTTTTTTGGAAAAAAATGTTGACAAGGTGGGCATTTCTTAATAGCTTCGTGAAAGTATTTGAAGACTGAAGGCCAGAAATAGCCAGCGCGAAGGATTTTCTGGGCTGTAGTCATCCCAGATAAATGAACGCCACATGCTCTAGAGTGGAAATCATTTAACACATGTTCATCTTCCTCATGGGTGAGGCATCGCCAAAGAATAGAATCAATCCCACATCTATACAAGGTATCATTCAAGATGACGTAGTATTTCGCATGGTGACGGATATGGCAGTGATTGTCACATGATAGATTTGGCTGAAATCTTTGTGTTTGGAGATAAATAAGCAAATCTCCATACCATGGATCAATAGTGCTTATCAAGAACAGGAATTCATCCAGAAATGAGTCACTAGGCTCAGATTCCATCGAAGGACAAGGAAGATCACACATGAGCTCGGCAAAGACCAGGGATTTCTTTGATGTGGCTCTGGAAAATTCCAGATCAAACTCATGTAGTATGACTATCCATCAGGAGTACTTTCCCTCAAGCACCTGACGAGTCAGGATGTAATACATAGGGTTCTGGTATGCTAATATAGTGGTTGTGTGGAGAAAAATGTAGTGATAAAATTCTTGTACAGCAATGACCATGGCCAATGCTAACTACTCCATGTGTGAATATCGAGTTTTAGAATCCATAAGATTCTTACTAGCATAGTAAATCACGTGCTCCTAACTGTTGGCATTTTCCTACACCAAAACCATAGCAATGGTAGTAGCAGAGGCAGCAATATACAAGAGAAAGTCCTTTGAATAATCTGAGGGTTGTATCACGGGTGAATGAGTCAGAGCATGTTTAAGATTATCAAAGGTGTGTTGGGCTTGGTCATCTCAGAAGAATGAAGTGTCCTTCTTAAGGAGATGCATATAACTATGAGTTTTCTCTGCAAAATTGCACATGAAACAGTGGAGAAATTTTTCCTTCCCTTGCAAACTTTGGAGTTTGAGAATATTGGTTGGGGATGGTAGAGCTAAAATGGAAGCAATTTTCAAAGGGTCTATCCAGATGCCATCCTTAGAGACAACAAAACCTAATAGACGTCCCATCTCAATGAAGAAAACACATTTATGTAGATTGAGCTGTATATTATAATGACGGCATCTCAGGAAAATATCTCTAAGATGACCAGGGTGGTCCTCCTGTCATTGTGAATGAGCAGGGAGGTCGTCAAGGTACATTTCAACAATATGTTTAATATCATTAAACGCATAGGACATCGCATGCTGGAAAGTGGCTCCAACATTTTTTAAGCCAAAAGGTAACTTTATATATGCAAAGGTTCCCCACGGGAAAATGAATGCCATCTTGTGTTGATCAGTGGGTAATATCTCAATTTAATTATAGCTAGAAAAACCATCCATGAATGAGAAGATGACACTTCTGGCACAATTGTCGATAATCTGATCAATATGTGGAGTAGGAAAGTTGTCCTTGGGAGAAGCTTTATTCAAATATCTAAAATCAATACATACTCTAAAGGTGCCCTTCTTTTTATTGATAGGGACAACATTCGATACCCATTCTGTTAGGGGTACGGGATAAATAAACCCAGCTTTGAGAAGTTTCTCTATCTCAGCTTTAATAGCTGCGGCCTTTCGTGGATGGAATTGACTTAGTTGTTTCCTGATAGGTTTATCCATGGGATAGATTTTAATTTCATGGACCACAATGGATGGGTCTATCCCCGGCATTTCCTCATAAGAGAAGGAAAAAATATTGCAGAATTCTTTGAAAAGTGCCTTGTATGCTTCAGATTCATCTGCCGAGCAGTTCTGCCCAAAATGAACATGCTCGATGGTACCAAGCTTAGCTGATATGTCAATCGGATTTGTCTAAGTAATGTTGCAAAGGATTCCTTTAGAATATGTTTCTTGAAACAATATAATACTTTGAGGTGCGTTGAAAATATCAGTGGAAAACAAGGATGCAAAGTCATGGTTAACTGAACTGGTGTTGGGAAGGAATAGAGATCTATGATGGTGATCCTCCAAAATGGACTCATCAGAAGGAAAAGTATCAAAGAGATAATCTAGAATAGGAAGAGATGGTTCTAATCAGTAAGGCAGGTAATAAGGATCCGAAGCCACCAGATGAAGGTCATCGGTGTGATCATCAAAAAGGGTTTGAATGATGTTGTACATTTCTTCATGTGGACTCAACGAGGTGGACTCAACAATTTGTTTTTCCATGGGATCACAATCAAATGAAGCAATCATATTTGCTATCGATGTGTCTGTGTTAGGAGGAGTGGATTGAAAAATCCCCATAAGGGATGAATCCTTCAACATGCCTACCCCAATCAACTGGTAAGAAGGAGGGGGCTGGCCTAACATAGGGATGTTATTAGCCATAGAGATAGTAACATATGGCGTACAAAAATCAAGCTGATCGATGGTAACAATTCTCCCTTGATGTGGAAATTGGACTGTTCGGAATACTGTCGAAGCAAAAGCAGTCATTGTGTAAAACAAATTTCTTCCTAGAAGGAGGTTGTGATCTAATGGGGCGTCCACAACTTCTACTTGAATAGAAATAGTTTTTCCCCCAAGCTCGGCTACAAGGGCTGATATGTGACCATGGGGATGGAAACCTCATCCATCAAAGGCTTTCAAAGTTGTAGGTGATGTTACAAGCTTGGGTGAGCCGACAACTTTCCAACAAGACAAGGACAAAACCAAAGTTGAAGCTCCTTCGTCTAGGAAAGGTAACTGACGATTAGGTTGCACATACTGGTGATATTGATATGGCATATAATTCCCAGTAGGACTATAAGTAAACTGATAGATAGGTTGTTGTGAGGAAGAACTATCGAAAAATCCACTCGTAAGGGGTTGATTTCCAGGATCAGGACTGTTAGGACCACCAGGGCCTCTGGAACCACTGGGACCACCAGGAGGCGGACCACCAAACCCTCTAGGACCTCTAGGAGGTAAACCTCCAAAGCCTCCAGAACCACTAGGAGGAGGGCCACCACACCCTCCAGGGCCATTAGGATGGAAACCACCAAGCTCCCCAGGACCACTAGGACCATTAGGACCATAAGGAGGAAATCCACGAGGCCCTCCAAGACCATTAGCCCCCCCAAGGGGAGGACCTCCATAAGGTGGTCCTCTGGTGCCTTTGTAGTATGAATGGGTATCGCCCCCATACCTGGCATATAGGACCAGTTAGGTTTCCCCCATGGCGTGAAAGTATTGCTAGGATATGGAATTCTAGCATAAAGCATTCTTGTAGGGTTGGGTGGATAATTAAGGTTTCCTACAGGTACTTGATTTGTTGTATGACTATAACCCCAAGAGGTTTGATTGGTTACAGGTTGTGCTCCCAAGGGCTGACCTGAACTAGATGGGGGGTTAACCACATTAGTGTGGGTGGGATGGACATAAACTGTAGATTTCTCTATACCATAGGTCTGTCTTTGACTATATACAATTACGGTGCCATATAACGTAGGTCGTGCCGGGGGTTTCCCCTCGGCACTAGAATGTAATAATGAAACAGGAATTGAAGGTTGAGCCCCAGTTACGGAATACCTAAGAGGATTGGGAACATACATAATATAGGAGGTGGTGGGGTTGTTAGTTTGACCTGGGTTGTGTGGAGTCACTATGCGATCTAGAATCGGTTCAATGGGTCTCATAGAATTGGCAAGTGACCGATATCCCACAGGAACAGCTGTGGAACGTGATGGTGGTGTGCCCAATATGTTGTCTATTTTCTTTTCAATCTCCTATGCACAAAGAATGGCTACGTGGTATTGTCTATGTTCTTCTTCATCTAGAGAAACTTCTTTAGAAAAGTTTAAACGGGTTCCAAATGAGGCAATGGCATGTCCTAAAGAGGTATCCCAAAATGGATCATTGAGACCATAATCCGGAAGGGTAGTATCATCAACATGACCTTCTATGGGAGAATGGAATGAAGTATTATCCCAAGAAGATTGTTGGACCAAGGGAGGCGAGTGTGAAGGATATGGTCCTCCGCTTTCTAAAACCACATTATCTCCCACTTGGGAGGTGGTTGCAGCTCCTTGGTCGATAGCTTCCATTGTATTCTCTCCTGAGACAGGAATAAAATCAGGTGGCAAGCCTCGTACTCTTCTGGATGTCTTAGCTCAGCCAGTTTGTACAGCTCCTATCTAACCTATGGTCTCAAAAACTAGAAGACACACCAAAATTTTCCCTACTCAAGCTATAGGTCAAACAAACAAACTTAAATGACAGGAGGAGTTCAGATAGTCAGGTCTCTCACAAGGATTGTCAAGAAGGTGCCACTTGCAATATACCTCAAGGGTACTTGCGTAGTAATCTCCTTGAATGTTTTTTTCAGTGTATGGCTCCAAGAAAGACAACCAAAGGGATTTTCTCAGATGGATAAGGTATCCTAGTGGGGTCTCCTGATATACATAAGGTACGTGGGATCTCAAATTGGTAGTAGTGCTATCTAATGCATAACCGTAAACAAGGGGCCTTTCAATATAAAATCAAGTATCTGAAGTACCTTTCTATATACCTCAAGGGTATGTGAAAGGCCATTCGATATACCAAAGGTACATGGAAGAACCATGCAAGTCCCGGGATGTAATGCGGACAAGTAATGACAACTCCTATGCTTAACGATGCCTGAACACATCTCTAACCTATCACTCAAATTGATATGTAAATTTTAACCTATAACTACTGTTAATTTTAAAGTGGACAGTTAGGTGAATGCGTAGAATTTTGACAGAAAAAGTAAAACCATGTAGTATGCATATGCAAATATTTCACTTTACCGTTCGTAGTATGCCTACCTATGGGAGGGAAAGAGAGTATTTTCTTTTGTTTCAAAACAAAAAATTTCCAAACAACAATATTGAACAAATAAAAATCAAAGACAAGCAACACTTTCCAAACTCATTTCTCTTTTCTGAAAGCAATCAAAAGGGGAAGAGTCTCTTTTCCTAGAAGAAAAACAAGAAGCAAACTATATGCATATGCACTCTATTTTTTTTTATTTTTCTTAAAACATAGATAGATCTAACTTAAAACTACAATATTTTTTATTTTGATGAGATAGTACTAATGCAAAAGAGACAAAAGAGCACAGAGAACTTGAAAGCTTGTGAGGCCAATCAGAAATCCAATGTCTTATGCTCAATGATGATGATGACCTAATCTCAGTAAAAAAATTTCTTTTTAAACAAGCAAAACGAAGTACTCTATGGAAACAAAAAATGAAATCAAGATGCTAGTTAAATGTTTTTCTTTCAGTCTATATAACATAAATGAAAAGAGAGCTCATTAACACCTAATATTTCGAAAAAGAAATCCTTTCACAAACACAACCAACAAGCACAGAAGGAAATGGACAATCAACAAGCCTAATCTAGCTTTTGAATTCTTCACTCAAACTAATCTTTTACCATAGAAATTCAAACCATAAGCATCAGATTCTAACAGACAAGCCTGGTAGTGCAGGGCTTAAAGAACACAAACTCAATTTGTTTGCAAAAAATGAGAAAAAAGTAGTCTTGGAACAAGGCCTACCTAGCACCGCATTGGAAGGGTATTGACAGAGCGGTTCTGGACGAGCACTGCTTCTGGATAATAGGACTCAGGTGGTGGCACTGCGTACTACTAACAGGTTTCAGGCGGTGGCACCACTTCTCGCCAATAGCATATGAGTGATTCCCTGTATATATCCAAAACACAAAGGAGAACGATAGATCAAGTCAGAAAAAGATCAGATCAAGGGAAAAAATGATGAATTGATAGTAACAAAGAGCATAAAAAGTTGAAATAATTCGGATCTGAAAATTTCAAACTAAAATTCACTGAGTCAGATGGTAGATCTGACTGAAGAGAGTTGGAGATGGAGCCTGGATTCGGACAACAGTTCAAGAAATGAGGAAGATCAGATCAACTGATATATGTATTGCTCCTCAGTGGAGTCGCCAGATTTGTGACTAAGAATATTTCACCTTCTGCAGACAGAAGCTGTTCCTCTGGTCTGAATGGTTCAGATCCAGAACAAATGAGTGAACGAAAAAGGATGAAGACCTTTCCTAGATGTTGTAGACACCTAGAATGCTTCTTCGATAGTGAAACTGTGTACCTGCAACTTAGATCAAACATGCAAATACATCAAAGCTACCAAAAAATCATCTACTTATCCATGTTAGTGACTAAGGAATCTAACAACATGTACATGCGAAATCAAAACAACAGTAATGTGGGACAAAAATCAGCTTTACATTAAAGATTGATGTAAAAGCTTACAACCAGTTCCTTAGTGTCGACAAGCATCTCCACGAGACAAAGAATTCATCCCCATAAGCTCCAACTTTTCTCTCTATGCTCTCCAATGGCTTGGGCTAAGTGGTCAATCCAACAGCATAACAATACCTCTATAGTTCTCCCCCTCAACTATGGACATGAGCTTGTATTTATAAGATTCAATGGATAGGAATAGTTAAGAGATTTGTGGATGAGGTGGCTCTAAGATCCTATGATGGGGGATCTCGATCCCAACTAACCCACAATGATAGGGATAAGGGAGGACATGAGGCTCATGATATAGAAGCCTCGAGAAACTTCTATTTTTCCCATTTTACCTAGGGTACCTCTTTTCTTCTCTTATGACAGAGCGATTTAGATGAGAAACGCTTATGGACCAAAGACCACAAGTGGTGGCATCGCTTATGGAAAACATGATACAGGCAGTGTGAGCAAGGTACCACTCATGGGCCACAAGGAAAGCATGGTGCTGAGTTTTTTCATGTAGAATTGAAAAACAAAGTAGGTTTCCACTCTAAGTGTTGGGATTAAGGGCAAACATGTGAGTTAAGGGTCTTATCACATGGTGGTGAAAGGATTTGGGTATAACAATTGCAAGAGTTTTAAAGTTTAATTTAGCATTTTATTTGCTAAAAATATTGTCTAAGATGTGAATTAGGGTTAAAATCCATCCAGGCCACACTTCTCATAGTGTGTTCCATCACGGTTTGATCAAGATGCTAATTGATAAAGAACTGGAGAAAATGGTATGGAATTGGTTTCATTTTTATTTTGGTCTGCCTTGAAAACTAATAAGTTGACTAATGTCAAGTAACAAGAAGGGAAAAAAATGTCAATGAAGCTAAAGAGTGGTAATAAGAGAAAAAATCTGACAAAATCATAGCAAGATTCTAAAAATGAAAATGAAGGGTTTGAAGGGATTTCAGATGCACATGGAAAAATAAATTCAGATGTAGAAGAAATGGAGATAACTCCCAGTTCTCCTAGAGTTGTAGAGTAAGTACCAGTAAAGGAAAGCATGGGAACAACAATCTTACAGCAGCCGAAAACACCAGCCATCAAAAATACCTATGCTCGTGCTAAAAGTTTTGAAATAGCTAAATGGAGACCCAAGACCAAACCCATGAAAAAGATGCTAAATCCAAAGCTTTAGATAGAAAAATTGATTGAAATCAAAGAATCCTCCAGTGAAGAAGAAACCCGGTCTAGAAAGATTGAAGGTATGATTTCGAAATCCTTAGAAAGCATCGAAGAGAACATTAAATCTATTCCATATATTTCTGTCAAGAAATTCATAGATAAAGGAAAAAGGGTTGTTTCTGTAGCAAGTGAAGAAATAAATAAAAAACAGTCATGTGTTGAACAAAATATGGAAGGTGTTTAAGATTTAAATTGTAACCAAAATCTAGAAGAGGAAAACATGATTCCATTACTTGAAATCTCAGCAAAGAATCCTGTAAATAGAGAGGTAGATGGTTTAGATGAAAATATGCAGAGAGAAGAAGAAATAGAGGTTTCAAATATAAAAAAAGCTTTGCATCACTACAATGCTAAGAATTCACATCTTAACCATATTAATGATCAATTGGTGAATGAAAATTGTATGATTAGGAAGGACCTCGAAGACATAAATGATAATTATGATGAGTTAGTTAGGGTTACTAAGGAAGTTGTGAAAAGGAGGAAATTGGCTTAGGAGGCAAATGAAAAATTACTCAAACAGAATTAGAAATTATAGGACGGACTTCCAGCTATGGAAGAGGAGTTAGATAGAATTTGAAAGAGATATCAAGCTCTAGATGGCTTGACCATAATTGCAGAGGCTGCTCGAAAGATTTGATAGGTGTAATTTTTAAACCTGTGCAGAGAAGCAAAGCATACATAATATTTTAATAAAAATAGAGATCACAACACATCAGTCACACATAAACACAGAGATTTACCCTGGAAACCCTTAACCGGGAAAACCAGAAAACCTTGGAGCTACACCTCCTATTTTCTCTTCATTACATTATGAAATCCTCACAATACAAAATATAGGTATTCTGCAACATCCAAAAATACCCTAATATGTTAAGCCAGATTAGAAAAAGACTCCAATCCCTTAACTGGGATTAAGTTACACATTTTTAGACAAATTCTAAAAATAGCCACAAACAACTATAAATAGCCAAACAATTTTGTTCGCTGCACTCGCATCAAAAATGGCCTGGCGGCCATTTTCGAATGGAAACAGGGCCTACGGCCTGTTTCCGTCAAAGGTGCTTTTGGGATTGCCGAGCTACAACGTTGACATGTGCACCTCCCCTTCATACACACATGCAAAGAATATAACATATACCCAACATTCTCCCACTTGTTGTTTCCTTTGCATATCAATGAGTCATGTACTCATAAAGTCATAGGTTCAGGGAATCAATGCCCATATATTCTCTACACCAAGAGAACTTCTCTGTACTAACAGACTTTGTTAATGAGACTGCAACATTTTTCATGGTGTCAACCTTCTCTAGCAACACCTTCTTTTCTTCAACAATATCTCTCACAAAGTGATATTGCACATCAATATGCTTTGTCTTAGCATGATAAGTAGGGTTCTTTGCTAAGAAGATTGCACTTTGGCTATCACATTCTAACCTTACACCTTTCTGTACAAACCCAATACCTGAACACAATCTTTGCAACCACGCAACTTCTTTGATTGCATAAGTGGCTGCCATGTATTCAACTTCTGTAGTTGAGAGTGCAACTACAGCTTGTCTCTTGCTCATCCAACTGATATCTCCTCCAAATAGGTTAAACACATACCCACTTGTAGATATTCTATGATCAAGGTCTCCAGCCCAGTCCGCATCAACAAATCCATGTACATTTATTACTCTGTCTGGTCTAGGCCTTCCTTGGTAGTAGATTGCGTAATCTGTGGTGTCATGCAAATATCTGAAGACCCTCTTTACAGCTATCCAATGCTCCTTTCCTGGTTTTGACATATATCTTCTCAAAACTCCCACTACATGAGCAATGTCTGGTCTTGTACATGCCATTGCATACATCAAACTACCAATTGCATAGGCATATGGAACCCGTGACATGTATTCTTCTTCTTCATGTGTCTTGGGAAACTGCTCTACAGATAACTTTACACCTATAGGAATAGGATCCTTGACCGGCTTACTTTCCTACATGTTAAATCTCTGTAGTATCATCTCAACATATTTTCTTTGATTTAAACTGATCATTTTGTTTGCACAATCTCTTCTTATCTCCATTCCCAGAATGAAGTTTGCAGCACCGAGATCTTTCATATCAAACTTGGAGGACAGTTGAGACCTCACCTCCTTTATTACATCTTTGTTGTTTCCAATCAACAACATGTCATCAACATATAGAACTATGTTAATGAAGTGATCACCAACCTGTTTGGAATATACACAGTGATCAGCTTTGCTCCTCACAAACTCCAATCCAAGTATGTATGTGTCAAACTTTTGGTACCACATCCTTGGAGATTGCTTTAGACCATAAAGGGACTTCTTTAGTTTACATACCAATTCATTCTTTCCCTTTAAAATGAACCCTTCTCGTTGTTTCATGTATATTTCTTCTTCTAGATCCCCATGTAAGAACACTGCCTTCACATCCATCTACTCTACTTCAAGAACAAAAGAAACCGCAATAGAAAGAAGAAATCTAATAGAAGTTAATTTTGCAACTGGAGAAAATATTTCACCAAAATAAATCCCCTCTACCTGAGAATATCCAAGCAGGCTTTATACTTATCCACTTTACCTTTTGCATTCAACTTCTTTTTAAATAGCCATTTTCTCCCAACGGATTTTCTCCCAGCTGGTAACTGGACTAGCTGCCAAGCTTCATTTTTGTCCAAGGATTCCATTTCTTCATTCATGGCCTTTTTCCAAAGATCACTATCCTCTGAATTAATAGCTTCCTTCACATTTATAGGATCATCATTAGTAATAAACATAGCAAAATGAGAGCGAAAATCAAGAGGGGAATACCTTTCTGGTTTCCTTATTTCTCGAGATGATCTCCTAAAAAATGGAGTATGAGGTTCTTCTTCTTCTATTGAGTCGGATTCTTTACCTTCTAACTTAAACTCTATTTTCTCTGGTTCCTTTTCCATTGGATTCACTTCCTATCTGGGGACTTCTTTGACCTCTCGAAACACAACATCTCGACTGTAAACAATATTCTTAGTTATAGGACTCCAAAGCTTATACCCTTTCATACCATCTTTATAGCCAATAAAGATACACTTCTCAGCTTTGTTATCCAACTTGCTCCTTTTCTCCTTTAGAACATGTACATAAGAATCACAACCAAAAACTTTCAAATGCTTAATAGAGGGTTTCTTATCAGTCCATACCTCTTATGGAGTTTTATCAATCAATGCTGATGTGGATGATCAGTTTACCAAGTAGCATGCTATCTCCACTGCTTCTGCACAGAATTCTTGTCCTATCCCAGCATTACTTAGCATGCTCCTTGCCTTTTCCATCAACGTCCTATTCATCCTCTCAGCAAATCCATTCTGTTGAGGTGTGTATGGAGTAGTCTTTTGCCTTGCTATTCCACACTTCTTATAAAATTCCTCGAATTCATTCCCACAGAACTATCCACCATTATCTGTCCTCAACACCTTTATTTTCTTTTCTGACTGATTTTCTACAAGAGCCTTAAATTCTTTAAACTTGGCAAATACTTCATATTTCTTTCAAAGGAAATAAATCCATATGTTCCTTGAGAAATCATCTATAAATGAAACATGATACACATATTTTCCTAATGATGGAACAGGAACAGGTCCAAACACATCACTATGTATTAATTCTGGAATTCCCTTTGCTCTTGTACCACCAGATGCAAATCTTACTCGATTTTGTTTTCCATATATGCAATGTTCATAGAAATCAAAATCCAGAGTGCAATCAGTCATACCTTCAACCATACCTTTACCTTGTAATGCTCGAAGTCCCTTTTCTCCGATATGCCCCATTCTTTGATGCCACAACATTGTTTCTCCTCCTGATGCAGTCAGGGTTTTGTCATCTTTACCTCCTTCCTCCAGCACAATAGAATTGTAACATTCATCAATGATGGTTCTTCCCAATAGTTTGTATAGAGTTCCATAGCGAACTCCCCTCATCAATATCATTGATCCTCGAACCATTTTGCAACCACCATCTCCACACATAGTGTTTACACCTGCAACATCCATCTTTTCAATAGATATCAAGTTTCTTGCTAGATTTGGAATGTGTAGCACTCTAGGTAGAGTTCTAATTCTTCCATCCTTCATTTTTAGTTTGACTCTACCACGTCCAATGATACTGGTTGGTGAATCATCTCCCAAGTACACATCTCCTCCATTGTACTTTTCATATTCACAGAACCACTCCCTTTGAGGGGTCATATGACATGACGCACCTGAGTCAGTGAGCCATGTATCATATTCTGAAGGATTACCCGAGGAAGCTAGGTACATCCCCTCCTTCTTCTAAGGAGTTATTTGCCTCTATGGAAGGGGTATCCTCGTATCCCTTTGATTTCTCAAAATTATTAGATCTGCAATCCTTTTTATAGTGCCCAGCTTTACCGCATTTCCAACACTTCCTTATTCCTTTTCCTGGGGATTTAGATCTACCCTTAGATTTATATCTTCCCTCAAATCCTTTATTTTTGTTTCTCTCCTGGGGGTGACCTGTCATAGACAAGGCATCCATGCTATGATTATCCATGGTTTTCCACCTCATCTCTTATGATAGTAGGGATGATACAATTTCATCAAATTTTAAGGTCGCCTGGCTAGAACTACCTATTGCAACAATTAGGTTGTCCCAGGAATCCGGCAAAGAACACAATAATGTATTACATTTATCTTCTTCAGCCATTTTAATACCAACAGAGGTTATATAAATTACCAGAGTATTGTAGACATTCAAATGCTATGTTACAGTGTCATTCTCATCCATTCTAAGGTCCACAACAATCCATTGTTCCTGATCTACCAGAAGATCCTCCATTTTGAGCTTCCATAGCTCAAAATTCTAGCCATTAAATTTCTCGATCTCGATTCTTGAATTTCTTGCCATTCTCTTTCAATGCACAAATCAACACTGCAAAGCTCCCACTAAAGCCAGGTTTATCACAGACCCGAGATCTATCAACCGCGTCGAACCCTTAGCAACAAAGGCGTCCCCCTGATGCGAAAATCGAGCTCTAATACGACATGTAAGTTTTAAACCTGTGCAGAGAAGCAAAGCATACAGATACTTTTAAGCAAAATAGAGATCACAACACATTAGTCACACATAAACATAGAGATTTACCCTGGAAACCCTTAACCGGGAAAACCAGAAAACCTTGGAGCCACACCTCCTATTTTCTCATCATTACATTATGAAATCCTCACAATACAAAATATAGGTATTCCGCAACATCCAAAAATACCCTAATCTGTTCACCTAGATTATAAAAGACTCCAATCCCTTAACTAGGATTAAGTTACATATTTTTAGACAAATTCTAAAAATAGCCATAAACAGCTATAAATAGCCAAAAAAAAAATCTCACTGCGTTCGCATCAGAAATGGCCTGGAGGCCATTTTCGAATGGAAACAGGGCCTATGGCATGTTTCCTGGCTAAGGTGCCTTTGGGATCGCTGAGCTGTAGCGCTGACATGCGCATCTCCCCTTCATATGCACATGCAAAGAATATAACATATACCCAACAATAGGTTGGAAAAACTTGATGATTGATAGATTGCTAGATGGACAAATTCAAAATGAATTTGATTTAGAGTTTGTTTTGATTAGGTGGAAGTACATATTTTGAAGTTAAACCTTTGTTGTTGATGTAATTACACTATTTCCATTTTTAAGTTTTCTCGATCCTATATGTTTGGATCCAAAAAAAAGTTTTAAAGCATTTTAATCCTACATGTGTGGATCCAAAAATATTCTCAAAAGGAGGTATTATTTTGTATAAATATAGGAGTTTAAGGTAGGAAAAAGTGTGGGAGATAGAAGTGGATTCAAATAGCACTTTTTGGATACTTATTTGAGTTTGGAACTTTGTTAAAAACTATAAGTATATTTTGAAATTTATATGAAGGATAAAAGATACTATATGAGCCAATTTTTTACTTCTAATCATGTAAGTATTGTTAAATGTCTTTAATATTCTGTAATAACTTTTATGAAAGATAGTTCTATCCCTAGTTTTTTGTTACAGATACATATATTTTTATTCCTTTTTATAGAATTTTTTTCTATTTAAAAATTATTTATCATTTGTTTATATAATCAACTATCTGTGATTATATGAATTATTCTCAAACAGGTTCATACATAGCTACTGCTTGTAGTCATATGTTTTTCATGACATCCTTGTTCTTTCTATCATATGCTTATGGGTTTGTAGTTTTAGATTTAATCCTTTATCTTTATACTCAGTATTTTTCCCTGCTATTATACACAAGTAAACTCAAAACTCCTAGACCTAAATCTTTAATTCATACCTTATTAATATGCCTAGGCTTTGTACATTTGTAGTCTAGTACAAAATCAAGTACCAATAGGTTATATTGAGGTGACCTTAGTTTCTTTTCCTAGGTACCACAGAGGGTTCTTGTAGAGGTTATTATGTGGGTGTCGAGGCCAGGTAGGTGTCAGATGGCACATTCACTTTATGTGTTGAAGTTGAGAGCCATTATAATTGGTCACACACCTCTTCTTGTAGTTTATGGGAGTCTCAAGCCTTGTTAGGATTTATAATCCTCCCTTGTCCAAATATATTCTATTAGATCATTTTTCATAACTTAGGAGTCATGTACTTGATATTGGGTCCACTAGTACCATTGGGTCCACTTCGACCATTGATGCCACCAATACCAACCACTAAAGTGTGAGGAATACATATAGAGTTTAAAAGACACTTATTGCATGTTCATGCATCAGTTAATGTTCATTTGAGACCAATCCCTACAGTTTAGGAGCCACTATGAGTGCCACCAGCATCCTACATCTGTTGGTTGTGGTAGGTAATTAGTTATGCTAAGTTAAACAACAGTTACATTCAGTTAGATCTCTTTAAGTTTAGTTAGCACCAGTCTTGCATGACTACATGGGAGTAGGCACCTATTCTGACCTACCTCATCAATTTAACTAGTTTAACTAATTGATAGACTGAATTAGACATCTAAGGTTAGACTAGTGAGCTATGATAGTGATTTAGACGCTTCTAGTTAGCCAGTCAGTCAGGATTGAGTTGGTAGGTTCGAATCTTATCCACATGATTGAAATTCTCTTTATTGTAACATTGTTGTATACTGTTGGAATTAATGAAGGTTAATGTTGTAATTTACTGATAAATTCTTATCAGTTTTCTCTAAAAAATTTCTTGTTTAGTGTACATTTTTTATTCCATTCCACTGCACAAATATACCTTTTAATTACACTCATTATCTGTAGATAAATGGTATCAGAGCCTTATTCAGGCTAGCAGCAAGTCTGCTTGATCTCCATTATACACTATAAGCAGCTAGGTTTCCACATAAATCCTTCAAAGTGTGCATTGCTAACTCTGGATTCATCCAGAGAAGTCTCTGTAGGTGTGATGGACCCTAATAAAGTGTTCATGTCGAGATAGAAGGCTTGATTCTGACATGATTGTGAATTGTTTTTGTTTTTTTGCAGTAGTACATGCAGGTACCTACATAGATTGTTGAAGAATTGACTATTTAAAAGAAAATTTGATGGATTCCTCAGTTCTTGTACCTCAAATCCTTACATCCTTCAACTATGTTGATTGGAGGAAGATATCCAAATATCCTTGCGCAATCTTGGCATGTTTATGATGAAAATGGGTAGAGACACATGGCCTCATCACCCTACTAAGAAAAATAATTTCTTGAATCGGTTGGATGAAGTAGTTGGCTTCCTATGCACTCACATCTCTCAGGATCTCCTCTTTCACCTTGAGGGTTTGAAGAATCCTAAATAAGCTTGGGAGAAGCTTGAATCATTTTGTGGAAAAAAATATGAGATTCTAGGGAACGTATTGGAGAATGAGCTAATTGCATTGCATCCCGGTAGTTTCAAAACTATTCAGCAGTTTTTCACAAAATTCAAGTCACTAGCACCGAAGTGTAAGCAAGTGGAATAGAGAGGAAAGATGAGAAATTGTTTCTATTGGTACTGAGAAATCCTTTCTTAGAGTAATCTTTCTTTGTCTCTACCTTCTATTCCAGAATATCTTCCATCCCCAATTGGAGGATGCCTTCTCTAGATGGACTTGTTGAGTCTTTGATACAGGAGAAGGATAAGTTGGTTCAAATGGGAGTGCTCCAAACTTCCAAGAATCAAGCTCTTCTGATGTCAGACTCAAACATTGCACAAGATAAAGGGAAGCACAAGGGGAAGGATACCAAATCCTCTGATTTGAAGCTATAAGAGAGTTAGAAGTATTCCAAAGGAGCCTCGAGCTCCAAGAAAAATAAAAAGTTTGAAAATACTAAGTGTCCTTATTGTATAGGAGGCTTTCATCCTAAAATCCAATGCATGAAGAAGAACTTGACCAACTATTAGCCCTCCTTAAACAGAACAAAATTTCTCTTCCACAAAGAGTAAAGAAGTCTAATGTTGTACAATCAAAACAAGATCATGATAGGTGACATAACTTGAAGGATGGCCTCACTCGGTCGAAGGCTTACTTGATAGATTCTGGAGCATCCAACCACATGGTTGCCTCCAAGGAATCCTTCACCACTCTTAATATCACAAGAGGGACTACAATTCATATGGGTGATGACTCTGATATCCCAGCAACAGGAAGAGGTTCTATTAAAATCCAGCATGGAGAGTTCATAAATGTACTCTATGTTCCCTCCCTTGTAGCAACTTTGTTGTTTGAATATGAAATGACTCACACTGGCTCACCAAAGCAAGTGGTATTTGGCCCTGAATTAGTAAAGATCACATAAATCTCAACTAGGAATACTATAGCAAAAGGAATTGCATACCATGCATCCAAGGCATATGTAGTTTCACATTTCATGCCATACTCAGATCCAATACAACCACAACTTCTATTCAAAGCAGATAATGGTATCAAAAATCATGTACTTCCTATTGCAAATATAGATTTATTGTCTAACATTTCATATTCAAATTATGAATAAGAGGAAGACCAACATGATTTTTATATTGATTTTACACCTCAAAGAGATTTAAATCTAGATCCAACATCAAATTCATCTTAGTAGTGTAAATGGAATTAACATCTCATTAAAGAAGATGGGGATGGTGTTGGGGATCCAGATGATAAGTGAATAACAAGGTCCCAGTATCAGAAAGAGAATGTTGCACTACCTCACATAGATCCACTTATCCCTAAGAGGTGCTTCATGATGTTGGGGTCATATCCTCAAACATTCAAGGAAGCTTTTCATGATCCAAGATGGCAGGAAACTATGGATGAGGAATTTGATTCGCTACATGAAAATAAAACTTGGGAACTTGTCTCCTTACCTCTAGGGAGGATGCTTTTTCAGTGAAAATGGGTCTACAAGACCAATATAGCCTCTGATGGAACCACAACTAAGTACAAGGATCGGTTGGTGGCCAAAGGATACTCACAAGTTCAAGGATTGAACTATAATGAGTCATTCACTCTAGTAGCAAGAATGGATACTATTAGACATGTCTTGGCAGTCACAGCTTCAAAGAGATGGGAGGTACATCACATGAATGTGAAAATTTCCTTCCTCCATGGTGACTTGAAGGAAGAGATTTACATGAAAAAAATATGAGGGGTACATTGAGGATCCTTCCTCAGTTTGTAAATTGAGGAAATCACTCTATGGGCTCAAACAAGCCCCAAGGGCATGGTATTCCAAAATGGATGCCTTCCTCATGTCACATAAATTTGAAAGATGCAGATCAGATTACAATGTTTACATGTAGAAGAAAGAGGGATCCTTGCTATTGATTGTGTTGTATGTGGATGACTTACTCATTACTAGCAGCTTTGTTGCTAGATTGAGAAGCATCAAGTTAGCTCTGAACAAAGAATTCACTATGAATGATATAGGACTATTAAGATAGTTCATTGGTATCTAAATAAGTCAAAATACTCCGGGAATCATGATATCGCAGTCTAGATACTCATTAGACATGCTTAGAATATTCCACAAGGAAGACTACAAGGCAGCCCCTTTTTCCTTTCCTACCTGGAGCCAAGCTAGAGGAAGGTGCTTGTACACCATTGGTAGACAACACTCCTTACAAAAATCTCTTTGGGGGCCTTCTATATCTCACACATTTGAGACCAGACATATCCTATGATGCGAGTGTTGCTGACAGGTACATGCAGGAGCCACATGAGTTGCATTGGAAGGCAGCAAAGCATATCTTGCACTATGTGCAGGGTACTAGAGATTATGGGATTCATTATGCAGTTGGTGCACAACCTGACCTCATAGGCTTCACAGATTCATACTAGGATGGAGATGGGAATGATATAAAATCCACTTCAAGATTTGTGTTTATGATTGGATCTAGGCTAATTTGTTGGTCCAGCAAAAAGAAAGAAACACTTGCACTCTCTTCAACAAAAACAAAGTATAGGGGATTTCTGAATACATCTATTCAGGAAGTTTGGTTGCATGGCATCTTAATAAAATTTGATATTTGCACTTCACCTTTAGTGGACATTTATTGTGACAACCAGAGTACCATACAAATTTCCAGTGATCCAATTTAGAAGCAAAGGACAAAGCACATTGAGGTTCACATGCATTATATTCGAGAACTGGTGCATGACCAAACTATCACATTGCATTACTATCCTACATAGGATCAAATTGCATACATATTCACCAAGTACTTCACATAAAAGAGGTTTGTCTTTCTCGGATCTCTTTTAGGGGTAAAGGCTTATTTTGAGGGGGAGGTTCCCATGAGGTTTTCCCCTATTTCTTTGGTTTATTAAGCAACTTTTTTAATTCTTTTATATTGTAATGGGTGAATTTTGTCCTTGTTTACAGGGATCACAGTTTTCCAAGTTAGAATTAAGGGGGGGGGGTGTTTGGATTTATAATCCTCCCTTGTCCAGATATAGTCTATTAGATAATTTTCCTAACTTAGGATTCACTTACTTCATATTGGGTCCACTAGTACCATTGGGTTGACTTGGGCCATTGGTGCCACCAATACTAACCATTAGAGTGTGGGGAACACATATAGAGGTTAACTGACAATTACTGCATGTTCATGCATCAGTTAATGTGCCTTTGAGACCAATCCCTACAGTTTAGGATCCAATTTGAGTGCCACCAACAACCTCCATCAGTTAGTTGTGGTACGTAAGTAGTTATGCTAAGTTAAACTCTAGTTACATTTAGTTAGATGTCTTTAATTTTAGTTAGCTTCAGTCTTGCATGGCTGCATGGGAGTAGGTGTCTATTCTCACCTACCTCATCAGTTTAACTGGTTTAGCTGATTGATAGACTGAATTAGACATCTGGAGTTAGACTAGTGAGCTCTGATAGTTATTTAGACACTTCTAGTTTTCCATACAGTCAGGATTGAGTTGGTATATTCAAATCTTATCCACGTGATTTAAATTCTCCTTATTGTAACATTGTTGTATACTGCTAGAACTAACGAAGATTAATGTTGTAATTTACTGATCAATTCTTATCAGTTTTCTCTGAAATTTGTCTTTTTCACTGTACATTTTTCATTCCAATCCACTACACAATTATACCTTTCAATTGCACTCATTTCCTATGGATCAATGTCACAATCATTCAAGCAAACCTCTCCTAGGGAGGCATACCTACTGCATTCAGGAGCTCATTAATCATCATTCCTTGTTTGTGTGCATTTATTCTAGATTATTTAGGGGTCTTCTCTGTGTTCCCTAGTTAACCTTATGGATCATGGTTATTTTATTCTCTCTTGGTAGATTCATCATGGATCGAGTTTTGGATCCCTGTTGATAATTCAAAAATGACAGGATTTACTAACACTAGAAATTTTCAAGTGAATTCTTAAACCAATTAACTTGTAAAAATGCTTTAAATAGCAGGCTTATCAAAGGCTTAAAAATAACTGAAAACAAATATAATTGAACAAATAATGAAAACCATAAGAATGTGGACATCATATGATAATGAAGTTTGTCCCCGATGGACTACATCTCCAGGTCTAGCTCGAATGAGGACCAATCTTATTAATCTTGAAAAATATTTGAACAGGTACAAAATGCCTTCGTCCTTTAAGCTGCTTCAAAAATAAGACTTAGGTATTTCAATCATCAAGCCTCTCACTCTCAAACTCCCCAAGAGTGGCTAAAAGTCTCCTTATAAAAAATAAGAAAATCTTACAAATCTTATACAAAGGAATAATGGCATCTTACCATTCTCTCCTCAAAAGCTTCAATGCTTCCATTCCTCACTTGGAAAAATAAATTGATTTATATATCCCATGATACACAACCCATCACCAAATTCCGTGGGCTTTGATCCAAATAAAAATGGATAAAATATAGGGTAAATTAAAACCATAGATTATAAAAAATGAAATGTATTTAAATTTTTTACAAAGGGGCGCCCATATTTGGGTATTAAATCCAACCCAAATCAAACTTAAAACAAATATTACCCACACTTCTTAACAACTAGAGAATTCAGAGCGTTGGAACCGTTGGGAGGAGGTCATGGGTTCAAACCCGCGGACCTCTCCTCCTGTTCCGATTTTGGTTTCAATGTGTTTCAACATGGGGTCGAGGGCTAATCTCTCAACCCCAACCTTTTTCCTAAAATTAAATCCAACTTAAATTTAAATAAAAATTTTAATCCATATGGTTAAGAAACATCAGCAGGAATCTTGGACAAGAAGATAGTGTGGAGACTTTGGAGGAGGATAGGTCAGGGGTTTAATTCCCCTTGACTACCATATTTTTGGTAAATAGAATACATGGATTTCTAGCTGGACTTCCATGTAGCAGCATCTGATTGGCCCATTTGGTTTCCACCTGCACGGTCAACCTGCCACTTGTCATCATGTAATAGGTCCACATAACCTGGTAATTCAACACTGCCAAATAGACTGCAACTTGCCACATGATGCTCTGTGAGTGTGCCACATCAGTGCCATACAAGCAATGTGTCAGCATATTTTGTTGAAATTTCAGAATGTGATATATTTCATATACGGAGTCTGTTTGAGGTGAAACAAATGTTAATATCTCATCAAATCTCTACACATTTACAAGCTTCTATTCGCAATTTGAAGACTTTAATTTTGATCGATCTTAGAGATCCTCCTGGATCAATCGGTTTCATATTTTAGCAAGATTACCACCTTTTTATCCTACACAACCTCATTACAAGAGGAATAGATGTGAGACTGGTCCTCTTTTCAATAGGGGACTTATCATACTTTTAGGGATGAGTAATATGTTTGACACTCCATATCTCCCTCTATCCTTGTCATCTGTGTTGGGAGGAGGAGCCCTTAGGACTCCCTCTTCGTCTACTTTATGGATCCCTGGGACTTTGGCCTACACCAAACCTTATATGGTTGGTCCTTCCTGCCCCATAAGAAAGAACCCTTTCGAATTCACATGTTCTTTAGATCACATACCAAAATTTTCCTCAATATGGTCAAGTACTCAGCCTCAAAGTGTTCCCTTTACCACAAATCCTTTTACTTTTCGCATGCAGAATGTTTCATCTAGTATACCATCATCCATATTTGTTCCTAGTAGTAACCCTAGTGTTGGACTTGGGGGCACAACATATCCTTACATTGCATATCAATTCGGAGGTGGTCACATCCCTCCTTCTACTTCATTTGTTGGAGGGGGTACACCCTCTTCATCAGTTCTTCGCACTAGTGTTAGTCCTTTTTCAACTAGTGGTGGATATGTGAATGTTGGGGATATGACCTATATCTCATATTTTTCCCATCATCCACTACACCTATCCCTTCGAATGTGTTTTTCATGACAAATTCTCCCCATATTTTGAGTGGTCCCTTAGGGGAGCATGGCCCCTTCGATATGGTTCTCCAGTCATCTGGGGTCTTTGTGTCTGGAGGCTACATGCCTCCCCAGTTGTATGGGTGTTATCCAGTTCATTAGATGGTTAAATTCAATATCATTTCTCTCATTTCCCAATGAATTCCTTATATGCAAATTCTCGTACACCCTTGCATGGTTCATATGGGAGGAGGTTATTATCCTAATGGTCAAGTTCGTGGCCTTTACCATAACCAACCTTTCCTGGGGGAATGGAATCAAATGTTGTAGCCTATGATCCATGTTTTAGCTATGTTGAATTTTCCTGACTTGTATAGACTCACATACAACTTGGTGTGTCATGATCTGGCATGGCCTCTGGTCCTTGTTAAGCTTCCTTTCGATATTTCGAAGTTTGAAGGTAAGAAGGGAGAGGATCCCAGTGATCATGTCATGAATTTTCATCTCTAGTTCTCTTTGAACTCATTGAATCATGATTCAATTACATTAATAATGTTTCAATGCACCCTCACGGGTCCAATGATGAAATGGTATATAGATATTTCTGGGAAAACATATTTGACTTTCAATGACTTAGCCATGGTCTTCCTTAATCACTTTCATTTGTCGATTCACTAAAACTATGATACCGAACTCTTGTTTACCTTTTAGCAAGACAAGTCCATTCACGTTTCCGACCATATTCATGAATGGCATAGGTGAAAGCAATTGATTAACACCAACATTATACTAAAATTCCTATTGGAGTGGTTCCTTAAGTCCCTATTTCCTTATAATGCAAAGGATGTTTCAACGTCCGGAGTGGTTATTGAGGAACATGCTATTTTTCGAGCTCAACAATTAGATTTGATATACGCTCAGTTTAGGCTCCTTTATGATATCATTCTTGATGCACTGAGGTCAAATAATGACCCTAAGTTTAAGCTTGGGTCGCATGCTGATGGCATTGTTGGCTCTATGAGTGTGATATTTTTGGAACCAAATGCAAAAAAATTGTTTATTAACTAATCTATGGTTGTAAAAACTATGGCTTTGTCCACCCCCACCCAATCGACGGATGTACATTCTTGTGGAGTCATTGAACCAGATGGGTAACCATGAACTTAGATGGAATAGGAAAAAGGGGAAGAATAATAAGAAGGGTGAGAATAAAAAGGAGAACAATAATTATAACAAGAATGATGATAATGTTGGTGGGGACAAGAATACTAAAACAAAGATCAAATTCTCATGAAAAATTTGTGGGGAAGACCATCTTATGCACTTGTTCCATAGGATTGACAAGGCTTGGAATTTTATTGCATAGAGCTCACCTGTGCTAACTAATCCTCTTCCACACAATGAAAATATGACTTTGAGGACTCCATCCACTGAAAGTGGTGGGAGTAAAAACCCATTGGCCTAAGAAAGTGGTCATGGTCGTATCAATATGTTGTCGGCTGTAATTGTTGTGACCTGTTCACATGATTATGGTCCATCACAACTGAACATGGGTAAAGAGCTTCCACCTCTAGAGATCCCTTTGTATATTGACAATCCTGAGACTATATCATGCATATGAAAAGGAGTCATGAAGTTCTCAGCACACAATCCTAATTCTCGAGCCACCCAACACTATTCTATCATTGAGGATTTGGGATAGAATCCCTATACAAAGTTAGACTTAGAGGTGCTTCGGAATTGTCCCTCGCAAAGGAAAGTGTTGTTAGTTGCTTTAGGGGTGGCTGACTTGAATGGACCTAGTGTCATCATTTTGAGACTCATGATGTACAACCTCGCTTTCCTTACCATGTGTATTTTCAAAACTCCATGTGGAGTGTTTAAATAACACCATTAAACATATAGATATTTATGAAGGTGTTGCGACCTCCATGATGTCTTTATCTTGGTGGAAAGGCCTTGGCTCTTCCATGTTGTCTAAGTCCATGACGATGTTGACAGCTTTTGATGGACATCCCTTTACCCTACATGGCATTATCCCTTCCCTTTAGGTCGGTTTGGGATCGAATTCCATGTCGGTCGAGGTTGACGTGGTTGATGCACCCTTTGATTATAATATTTTAGTGGGAAAAAACTATATTTATGCCATGAAGGAAATTGTGTCATCAATATTTCGCATTGTGTTCTTTCGTTACGAAGATAGAATTGTGACAATCAACCAATTGTCATTTGATAATTATGGTTCGTCGGCATCATTGGGTACCACTATCCTAGTTATTGATAATTCTCAGTTGAAAATTGAGAATGTTGGTGTTGAAATGTATCATTTATTGATGGGAACCTTTATTTTTCTAGCACCAATCCTATGTATTGACACTACTCATCATGGTGTTTCACCGCCTTTGAGTTTGGTATCATTTTGCAACTCATATCTAAGCGGCCCATGGACTCTCCCTTATTCAGTTAATTTGGATGAAGGTCCCTCACCCACTGGCATAGAAATGTCATTGTATGTAATGTATATTTCATATCAAGTTGTACTTTATATCATTGAAGACTCTAGTCCTTCCCTTTCACAGACGAAAGAGGGGGATATCCTTGTGCCGCCTTCTTGAGGAGTCACTTTGTCATTGTCACATGACTACATCGACAACACTTTTCCTTTAGATGAAACTATTATCAAGGCCATGAACCATTTGGAACAACCCTATGAGGAGATGCATCATCGTTATTACTTCCTCCTGGATCTCGAATGAATAGAGCGTGATGAATTTCAAAATATCTTAAGAAAGAAAGTTGGTTATCATGTGGTCCCATTATGTGTTCATGGTATATACATCGAAGGGAACATGGAAAAAATAACAACAACCATTCCGATCAACATTTCTTGGGCCTTTGGTAAAGTACAAAACATTTTTATCAATGATAATTGTTCACCTGGGGAGATTCAAACATACACTGAGCTATTTAAGGAATCTTGTGACAGGTTCACTTGGTCATATGGAGAGATGTCAGGGATTTATCTATGTATTGTTTAACATGAAATAAAAATGTATCCTAATGTTAAACCTATTCGACAACGTTTATGTGATGTGAATCCCCGTAAGGTGTATGCCATTAAGGCTGAGTTAGAGAAGTTTCTTAAGGTTGGTTTCATCTATCTGGTTCCCCTAATCGAATGGGTATGCAACCCCATTCATGTGGATAAGAAGCAGGGGACCATCTATGTGTGTATTTATTTTAGAGATCTGAATAGGGCCTTTCCTAAAGGTAGATTTCCCATTCCATTTATTGATCAATTTTTTGATGAATGTGCAGGAAAGGAGATATTTTATTTATGGATGGATTTTTAGGTTATAATAAGGTCTAACATAAGATTGCATTTATATTTTCTTGGGGTACTTTTGCATACCAGAAAATGCCTTTCAGCCTAAAAAATGTCAGACCTACTTTTCAGAGAGGGATTACCTTTTCCTTTCACGACCTTGAACATATTATCAAGGTGTCTCTAGACAACCTCACTACTCACTCTTGCAAGAGAGTGGATCATCTAGCACATCTTTGTGTGGTTTGAAAGATGTCTTCATTATTAGATTCGTTTGAACCCTCGAAAGTGCATCTTATGTGTTAGGATTGGTAGCTTGTTGGGATTCATTATGTCAAATGGTATTATGGTTGTTCCATTGAAGGTTGAGGAAATACTTTGGTTTCATCCCCAACGCATAATAAGACAACTTCAAAGTCTCCAAGGGATGGCTTATTTCTTACATCAGTTTGTTGTGAATTATGCCAATTTGACCAAAGGTTTTATGCACTTATTAAAGAAGGATACTCCATATTTATGGGATGAGCAATCCTAAGAGTCCTTCGATGCTCTTAATAAATCCTTGGCATCGACCCCTCTTCTTAGTCCATCAGAATATACTAGATATTTTTTGTGTCCACGTCTCAAGAGAAAATTAGTATGGTTTTGGTTCAAGAGGATGACAAGCTCCATGAGAACGTTACTTATTATCTTACCTAGAATCTCATCGATGTAGAACTTTGATACACTCGCGTTGAGAAGTTGGCCTTAGCAGTTGTTCATGTAGTTCAGCTATTGAGACACTACATCTTAATTTGACATACCATGGTAATAATGCATATCAATCCATTTCAGTTCATCCTGACCAAGAGAATGATAGGGAGAAATATAATAAATGGATTGTTATCTTATAAGAATTCGACCTTTATTTTGTTTCGATAAAATCTAAGAATTCGTTGGTCTTTACAAATGTGATGTCATATGTCACTAGGATGGATGAGGACATGATTCATGAGGACTCATTTGTGGATAAGCACATTTTCCTCATATGGTCTACAAACCCTTGGTATGATGATATCATCGTCTATCTACAAACTCTAAAGGTCAATCTGCATCTCTTGAGGGATGAGATATGACGCTTAATTCATAATGCTAAGACTTACCTCATCATCAGTGACACTCTACATCATTGTGGGGTGGAGTCTATCTTGCATCATTGTTTGAATCAGAAGGAGGATGAGGTTGTGCTTAATGACTGCAAGGGTGGGATGCGTGGTGGTCATTTATTTAGGATTTATACATCTCATAATATTTTAGAGCAGGTTATTATTGGCCATCAATATTTAAATATTGTGTTAGTGTGGTTAAGAGATTTCACCCTTTCTAGGTGTTCTCTTGGAATATGTGCTTGCATCCCACCTCGTTACACCCTATTATCATAGTCGATCCCTTCACAAAGTGGGGGGTTGATTTTATGGATTGTAACTTAGCATCAACTGGGGGAAACATAATATTATTGTGGTCGTGTATTACTTCATGAAATGGGCATAGGCTATGCCTATAGTAAAATCTAATGGTGAGATGACTGCTCACTTTATGTTCAATCATATCATCACCTGGTTCGATATCTTGAAGGAGATTGTCATTGATCATGGTAGCCACTTCCAGAATAAGATGATGGCAGAATTAGATTTGAAGTTGGAGTTTAAAAAGGATCATTCCTCTTCTTATTACCCCCAAACGAATGTCTAGGTCGAGGTTGTTAACAAATATCTTAATTCCATTCCACAAAAAACCATTGCACAAAGAAAAACCAATTGGTATACCATGTTGTACCCTGCTTTGTGGGCTTACCATACCACAGTTAATAATTCCACCTATTTCTCACCGTACCAGTCGGTTCATGGGTTGAGTTTCTTTTACCGGTTGAATGCAAGATCCCTTCATTGTAGGTGGCCATAGAGATCTTGTCTTACACCTCTAATTTAGAAGAGTGATTAGTCCACCTAGAGCACCTTAATGAGAAGCATTGAGATGTTATTGTGGAATTAGAATTGAATCAGATTCATGTTAAGGCCTAGTACGATAAGTCTATTTATCCTCATAAATATAACGAGGGTGACCTGGTCCTTTCATATGATCAAGCAAGTGAACCATTGGGGACAAGTAAATTTAATATTCTCTGGGATGGCCCTTACATAATGAGATGTGTATTAGAAAAAAGATCCTATAAGTTAGAATATTACAAAGGGAATGTCTTGAAGGAGCCAAGAAATGGTCTCTACCTTAAGAAGTTATGCACTTGAGTTTTCAGCTCAAGTTGGTACCTTTTATATTATTGTATAGTTTTACATAGTTTTTCGTTTCCTTGTAGTGTTGTCGGTTTGTTTGCATGCTTCCTATTCCTTGGAATATGCCGATGAAGTATTATATATACTTAGGATTGGTGGATGGTGCTAGATGCCATAAACAGAACTTAGCTTATGTTGCTTGGTTCAATTATGCACCTGGGAGTCAACTTGTGTCTTTGGGAGGGTTATGCCTCTAGCCATCCTCGAATAATTGGGCGAGTACCATTTCAATGACCCTACTTTGTTAGGAAGATTCTTAAGGGTGAGATTGTTGGAACGACATTTTGATTACATTACATACATTCATATACCTAGGCATTATAATTACATTCTCGATTCATATGCGAATTACATTTTATATTGGAATTTGTCACATAATTTAAGGAGAATGTTGCACAATAGCATTCATAGTTATAATTAGACACATGTACATCTATCAAACCGGTAGCTATAAGTTTTTATTTTCGAATAAAAGTTCCAAAAAAACATGGTGTCATAGTACAAAGATGGGCTTCAATCACTCAAAATATATATGGTTGATACAAAAATAACATCCCCACATCTATGCCTATGGGTCTGGATGATGAACATGGTATCACACTACAGTGTTCGCTAAAAAACTAAATAGTCTAACCCACGGATAGGGTACCCCAACCATAAGTATCTGCATCACCTCAGGAAGGTCATCGACATGTATCATAAGGATCCTATGGGTCAAGAGGTCTAAGTATCCCTGTACATTTTGTAGCGTTCGTTTGGCATCAACACTAATCATCTCATCTCCTCAACCCCTATGTCGGTGTCATGGGAAACCCTTTTTTCTTTGTGGACCTATATATGCACAAAAGAACGTAATGTCAGTACATGATACCACCAAAAAATGTTTTTGATTTCATTATATCAAAATTACAAAAAAATGAAATTTTACCAAAAAAAAAACACAAAATAGATCTCACCAATATACTTGAATGCAAACATCGATGATAGTGGCATATCTCTATATCCATAGAAGTGAATCCTTATATAGGGATAGTACTCTATGGAGATTATCTGTCACCACCACTAGTGGAAACAATCATCAGTGAATGGAGAATGTGATATGCCCCCTCCTATTCTCCACATCACCTCACTCCAATGAGTCTGGGATGGATCCCGTAGACTATGAGGAGGGACCTTAACCCTGGGACTAAGGATTGTACCCTCTCAAAGAATAATGTGCATAATATGCTGGAAAACCAAAAATTCTTGGTCCATCCAAGCTTGCATTCTATCAGTTGTTTTTTCATGCTACCCAACAATGAATTTCTCTAGTTGTAGAAAATGGGCCTCATACATTCTACCGCATCGAACATGAGAGGTCATGATGCCTGGTATAACGATGTCGATCCTGCTATTCTAGTTAGAACTAGAGTGATCATTGTACTATTGAGGCTCTAGATTGCATTGATGGGGACTTGAATTCCCACTTTCTCAGTATTGGGAAGGAAATATATAGCTATATACTTGTCAATACCCATGTCCCCACCTGCTTCGCAAGACCTAAGATTCATTACCTCACCTCTACTGGATAGTTCAGTGATGAAATAGATGTCTTATACCTCAATTTTTAAGGGCATACCATCTAGTATGAATGCCTTTGTGTCTTGATTCCAATAGTTTACAAGCATTTGAAGTATTATTGGTTGATCCCGCATGCTCCCAATGTTCCAAAAATTATAGGGCACACATATTTTCAATGCTTGTTGGGAAACCAAATCACCATGCAAATATCTATCAACATCTTCATGTTGTATCTCCCTCCACTGAATCACCATCCTGCAAAGGAGAAGATATTTTGTGAGGCTCCATATTTAAAAAATTAGCATTCACAACTCTATATGCCAGGGTCACAATGTCAATAGATGTGTAGCCACATGGGAAGGATTTTATTTTCCCATGTATATTTGGCCATATACGCGAACTAATAACTTGTCACCCGCGTGGGCCAAGAAACATAGTTTTGTGACCAAAAACTCTAAAATCCACCATTAAGACTTGAAATAAAAGCAATGAATTGAAAGAGCATGGAAAGAGAAATCACTTGCTTCAGACAATTGTTGATTATGTGTCTTGTAACTTAAGGAATCCACCTTTGAAGTCTGAGGATCCAAAAAGCTCTAAAATCACTATGAGGGGTAAAAAAATAAATGGTATGGTAAATGGTTAATTTTTTACTATTTATTAAAAAACATTACCCACTTTCATATAGTTTAGACCCTTTGTTTAGTATTTACAATTGTTTTGGACTGATATTGTTGTGAAAGGTCCCTTTTTTATGCAGTTTCATTAATCCTTTATGGATTTTGACCATTTCCGATCTTGTTCATGCTCGTGGAAGGTATAAACATTAGCTAGAATATAGGATAGGATCATGTTCCACATGCATTTTTCATTGTCCCATAACTATGTCACATTAACCATAGGTACGAACCCGCTTATTAATTACACATAACCATTTTGTTGCTGCTAGAAGTTTCATTTTGTACGCACTAGAGCTCTCTCCATCATGGGTGCCCTAGTTAGATCTTTTCTTTCCATTTGGTTCCCATTTTGAGCCTCCTGCTTAGGTCTAGGAGTCCCTTGGAGTCCCTCCATGACTTCAAATAGAAACTTCATGTTCTTTCTTATATTTTATGTTGGCCATATCCCTCAATGACTCCTATTTTATATCAAGTTGTAAATGCATTGCATGTGTCTGCTTTCCTTATTGATATTAATGTTGACTCCCCACTTCAATATTATAATCCAAAATTCTCAAGATTATCTCAATTCTAGCCAAGAAAAACCTAGTTTTTATCCTTTGCAACTTGATCACCTTGCACCCAAGAGGAAACATTCTCTCGAATGTCCCTATCCTGCACATGCTTTGTTGCATTGAGAATAGGTATGTTCCACTGCTTGGAACTAGATTGCTTGACCATGACATTTGTTTCCAACCCATTGTACTATAAGGACATTTTATTATTTTACAAGATTTATAATATGAAAATGACCAAAAAAAAGCATAAAAAGTCGGACGTGAAATTATATTGTCTTATATCGGCAATTGTCATGTCGCCTTCAAATAGATCACAGTTTATGAATCCATTCATCATGGGTTATGTTTCCAGTATGACCTTAGGAGTTGTACTTGTACTCATTATTCAAAGTTTTCTCCACTGGCTATTTAAGCTTCCAGTCCCCATGGAGCCTATGTCGATGCCTCCTATGTCACAGAGTTGTCCTAGCATGCACATTTGAATCTATGCTGTCTATGTGTCTCCATTCACCTCTTTCTCTTGTTTGAAGGAAGTCTAGCCTGAGTCAACGATTCCTCAGTTATCTTGACTCTACATGTCGGCCATTCCCGGTACATCATAGAGGTGTGGTCCTACCTGTAACACTGGGCCTACTTTCATCATTGATAGGTGACCTTGAACTCAAAAGATGACATATCATCATTGTTCAATGACTGAGTGATTTCCCTTGTGTTCGACGACAATAAATATATTCACACATTGGGATTTGTTCCATGTATTAGATTCCATTATACCATATTGGTGGTTTCCTCTCCTTTGTTAGTATTTTTCATGATTGGATGCTATTCATAGGGTCTCTTTTATGTGCTACTTGCGTTTGGTATGCACAAGAGATGCACATGGTTACTGGTTCATGTACATCTTGTCTATTCTAGTTCTTCCAAATCATCCAACCTTGTTGTGTACCTCATGTTGGTTGATGGGGGATGCCTTAATTCCCTCCTTCTAGCAGATTCCATTCCATAAAATTCAAAGAATCTATTCTGGAATTGGGATCTAGAGTTAGTTGAGTGCCTGGAGACTTGCATTCATCAGTGGTAGGTTCTCTCGTGATCAATAGATTGGAAATGCATCAATGTCCCTTTATCAATGTACTCTTCAAGTGTTTGAACTAAACACCTCTATTCACACTTATTTAATGCACTCGGTACCTTGACACCCATTTTCATAATCGATGGGTTGTCTCACGTCTGTTAATGGTATACATCAATGAATCATAATATATGACCAAAATGCCACCAAGACCTCAAAGTATGGTGGCATTCCATATATGCTACTACCTTGATCATGACAATACCTATGGGATTTCAATTCTCATACTAGAGCAGTGTACCTTATCATGTACCAGATATCTTCATTCAATATAGAGACCAGACTCCATTGTGTATTGTATGTGGATGTGACCACTTATGACATATGTATATTATCCTTATTTGTGGCCATTGTACTTATATGTATATGGGACTGCTATGTATACTCTAGATCTGCAATCATGTATGCATAGTTATCATTGTATTATTCTGATGAGTGCCATAGTTCTTCCACTTGGATCTTCACTACTCCACTTCTGGGACTATTATAATGCATTTCAGTCATCGTGTACCCCTCCAACCTCACACATTAAGGGGCATCTATTATAGTGTGTATTTCCACACCTTATGCATCATTCCTTGATGGCCTTCCCCTGTCCCTATGCATACCCACTATAACCCCCTTGCTCAGTACAACCTTGATGCTTTAGTATAACCCTGAAAAATAAAATTTTGAATATACACATGGGTCAGCAACTATGCAATTTTCTTGTACCATTACAACCCCCATAAATTGGGTTTTGTGCTAAAAAATAGAAAATATTTGGAGTTCTCCTCATCAAGTAACGAATAGCTTGATATTGGCCTTCCATATTCCTGGAGACACTTTGATTCAACCCTCTGTTTCCCATTTGAGGGCAATATATAGATCCATTATGAAGCATTGAAGGAGGAGAAACTTTGAGAGTAAGGAAACTATAGCGAAGGTTTGCTCCACTGCCATATGTTCAAAGTCTATGTCCCTTTATCCTTGTTGATACAACTCTTTATGTTCATATCCCAAGCTCCCAATTTTTTTATTGACCTTTCCTTGCTATGGAGGATTGAAGTGGTGGAGACCTGTTACCACCTAAGTTGTACTTAGTGGTTTTTATCAAGTGAGCCCAGTGAACCAGATAGGGTTGACTTGTTCGGACTTCAAAAAGACCTTTGGAAGTACTTATGGGAAGTGCTTGTTGTATCATATCACATGTTCATACCCCATGAGGGAATTGTAATAAATGTTCTAGCATGATAGTGTCTATAAAAGACTCGGTCTCTTAGACTTCATTTGTCAATCCGATCATCCCAGGGTGTTTTTTTCCCTTGGTTATTATTGGTTGTTGAACAAATGACTGATAATTTCTGAGTTTTTCACTCCATACCTCCAAAGTTGGGGTGGTCAGCTTGGCATTTAGGCCTATTGAGGTTATTAGAGTCTATGTGTCAATGTATAAGCATGCTAGATATCATTTTTGAGTCATATGAACATGTCTAAGTCCCCCTAGGTGTTTTTTAATTTTTCAATTTTTTTAGTTTTTTCAGTGTTTTTTATTAAATTTTAATTTTTCCAAAACTTAGAATATTTTTTAATAGTTTAATTGGAAAAATTGATTCTGTAATAAAAGTGGGCCAAATAATCAGTTTCAATCATGTAGGTGCTCATTTTCAAGCTAAGAGCACCATGTAAACCCATGGACCCACTATTTCCTAAGTTTTGAGTGATCTTCCATCACTCAGGTCAGAAAGCCCCAAAAATCAATTACTGATTATTTTAATTAATAAATTGATGAATAATGGAGCAAATCCAAAATCAATAAATCAGTGGATTCTCAGCCGATTTGATTGAAATCAATCAGATCTGAAGCAGATTGACTGGATCTGACAAATCCTTGACTGAAGGAGGTGATCAAATCAGATCCAGAGTTGATCTTGAGCATCCTTTATGGGGAATTTCACCCTCCCTCTCTCCTCCACATGTTTTTGGCTCAACTGGATGAGTTTTGGTGGATTCTTCAGTCAACAGGTTGAGTTGTCAGTCAGATCAGCCCCCCGATTGACAGTTGCACTCAGTGAGACTCAGATCTGACTCAGCTAGACATAGATCAGGCATTGATGGACTCTCCATCAGTTGATTTCACTTGATTCCATGAGTAATTGCACCCCCCCTAGGCTGGATGGCCTGTAACTTGTATATATCCTGCTTGAGGCTCCCTCTTCCAAGTGAGTTAGAGCTGGACTGAAGGGATTGCCATTGTAACTCTGTATTTGATCATCATTTGTGAATAAAGAAGCTTTGGAGGCTATACTGTGTAGTGCTTTTGATTGTGTGGATTCTCATTGTTATTCTACTGATGTGGTAGTTGCAACTTCTTGCAAAATTCTGTGCTGTTTCTGTGTTCTGGCTTCAAGGATTCGACTAAATCTAGTAAGGGTATAAACTAGGAAAGCTAGATTGCTTGATCTTGTTTATCCATATGATGTATGCTCAAAAATTTTAGTTATATGCTTAAATAAGGTTATTTCTGCATAATCTTTCATTTTTGTTGCTTTATGCATCCATATCCAGATCTCACGAGGTGTGTGCAGGCCTGTGTTATTTAGTCGCAGGTTCCTGGTTGTATGAAGGTGTCGATCTAGATTGACTCCATTCCTATTCAATAAGATCAAAACTATGTCCCTCAGCACTCCATGAAAGGCCCTCCTTTCAGCTTGCTTCATTCAAGCAACGATCCGACCTTCTCTCCTCTTCTTCTCATTTCTACAAAAAATCAACACTTTACCCGGTTACTTTGTTCAGTTCCTAGCTTTGAATTCATTTGGATCTGTTTCATCAATGTAAAATATACATAGATCTGATATTTCATAGCTCATATCCTAGATCTTGCACTTAAAAAAGTTTCATAAGCTTCCTAGATCTAACTATAGGGAAATCGTCTTTTTTGCATGAATTTTAAAGAAAACTTGTAGATCACATGCATTAGATTTCCTTTTTATGGTACAAAATTTAATATTCTACAATATCAGTGCAATTTAATTGGCTGCACAAATAGCAAGCCAAGATCCCAAGGAAATCTTGCTTTCCTTGGTTCCATTTTCGCCGATTTAGCTAGTTTAACTTCATTATTTTTTGAGATAAAGTAGGTTGATCCAAAGGTACTCTTAAAGTGATTTTGGGCATATGTCATTATAATTTTATTGCTGTCCTTTAGCAGGTTTGACAGAAAGAAAAGGAAGCTGCTGTCTAAAGTGGTCTCAGGAGCGTTCAAATCCCCCCAGGGGTCTCCCTTTTCGCTGAAAAATCTTAATTGTTTTGCAAAATTGTAAAAAACTTGGTTTCAACCTGTATAAGGACCAATAAAGCACTGATTTATCAGTGCTTTGATATTGTAACTGCTGTAATAAAATCATTCTTTGAATAGGCTCTTTCGATCCCATTCCCCATCCCCCCTAGGGGGATTCGCGTCGGTGCCATTTTCGTTGTTTTCTGCTTATTTCTTTTTCACTAGAATTGATCTGATTTGTAGGGTAGTATACTTGATCTTGTTATTAATTCCATACTCCATATCTTACATTTCGAAGTAATCATAATACTTACCCCACAATTTCCTGAGTGACCCGAAAGGGGAAAGAGATTCGTGGTAGGATTAATCAGAAATCCAGATTTGTGTAGTTGTTTTATTTTTCATCTTTTTTTTATCAGCAATTTTAAAATTAACCCCTCCTCGATTCCCCGATTGAGATCCACTTGGATTGAAAGAGGTTCTTGGAGGCTTTTCTTTTAAACAAGAACACATAGCTTAAAACTTATTAAAATTTACAAGACTCCAGTGTGTATGCTCTGCACTTGGCTGCGGTTCGTCCGATCAGTCAAGATGTATCAAAAGAACTTAGGTGACTAGCATAATTAGGACTCACCTTCCCCAATTGACGAACCATCAAGTGGAAATCCAACATCTCGATCAAACCTTTACGGTGGCAAAATACCCAAAGGAATCGGGAACTTCTGAAAAGTGACCTCGAGGCACCGATCTTTGTCACACCCTAATGGGTGCATTACGAACAATAGCCCCAGAGACTCCATTTCAGCCCACATATTCCTTCTGGGTAGCCATGAAGGTTTTGTTTTGGACATACTCCAAGTACTCTCGGGTATATCTGGAGTCCCCCCTTTGCCTAATTTAATCAACTCATACTTCACATTTAACTTAAAACATACCAAGAGGCAATCGCAAAACATTCACTCCAAGCACATGCAAGTATATTGATTCTATTTTTGACTCCATTCTAAGGCACCAGTTAATTTCTTGCTTTATATATATATTGTGTCTCAGTATTGTGCTTTCGTGTGTTCATCTTTTACATCTTTCCATCTTTGATTATCTATAGTTAAATTGTAAACTCCTAAATAACTCAGTCAGTTTAAACATCACAACACTAAGAAATTCTCCTCAGTAACTTAATAGGTTCTACCCCCCTTGGCTTCATTAGGAGTTGAGCCTAAACGGAGGAGTCAAGAACAAGGTGACAGCCTTGACTCGAGACTTGCCCCCAAGGACACACCGAGTGGCTTGAAGATTTCTGCCACGTGACCCAGGTTTGTGAAAGGAGGCAACAAGACCCAGGTGGAGGAACTTGGCTTCTCAGCTTCGACGAGTTGCCGACAGAGGTTGTCACATTGTATCTTTGTTTTTAGATTAATACACATATCCATTTCTCATCCAAATTTCATGTGCAATTTTTTATATTTGTATCCATGGGTATAGTTTTTTAATACATGTTTAAATGGATTATACAAGTTTGAATGCTAACATTTAATATATTTTATGCTTGGATATATATTTGTTGTTGAGGGAAAATTGTAGGGAACACACATTTGATCGTGAGCTTAACGATGATCTTCTTTGCACTTCTGGTTGAGGTACAAACTCTCTCCTTTAGTTGTTAGCTTCTTTAATTTATCTATAATATTTGAGAGTGGACGTGATTTCTGGTTTCATTCGGTCTGTTGTGGTCCACTCCATGCCATAGGAAGATTTTCTCCATAACAATTTAACATTCAATTGAAAAAACAACTTATACTCCAAGAATGAATTGGAGCAAAGTGAATCCTTGGGATCTATCTCAGAAGCATGTGTTATAGTGTAGCTCCAACAAGTACTGACACCTTTGAATCAATAGTGACAACCGCTTTCGTAGTAAAAAACCATATTTGGTCAACTTTTTAAAGCAATGCCATATATTAATGATAAAAAATAAAAGGCAATTGTCATATGATCATTGTCAATCAAGTATTTTTCTATTAAGATAATTAGAGAAATATGAATCTGGATGTTACAGGTCATGAATGCATTTATTTTACCAAAACAATTGATGTTCCCATATATAATGTGGAGTGATAATAACTTACGCTGGGACCTATTTGCCTGACGATATGCACCGATCGGACGACAGGCCGTGTTGGATGTGACCAGTCACACGTAGTCGGTCGTCTGATCGATGCATATCGTCGGTTCACTAGTTTACTTCATAACTTACTATCTTATAATACGAAACTAATCATTTCAATTAGTGTGGTCATAAAAAATTAAACATCAATCCCAATTATTGTCTTCTTGTACTTCATAAATGGTGTTTTGTATGAATCTCGACTACTTTTATAGCAGGGGTCACGTGGGATTGGGTAAACAAAAACATAACCTGCAATCAAATAAACCAAAAATAAGACCAACTTCTCTGCCATACTTGTTATCGAGATCATGATTGTGGATCTTATGTGATCATGGTTATGAATTCTTTCCTTTCAAAGCAGGTTATTTTCTACCAGCCCTTGATGCACACACATAGGAAAAAAGGCTCGTGCCTACCAAAATTTTTGGCACAAATACTAAACAACTTGAACATTAAACTGCACTTTGTTTTGTTTAGATATTTGATTCCAATATAAATTTAATTCATAGTGAATACAAGTTTAGTTGTAGGGTTGTACAATGGTTTTCATTGAATTAAAGCATAATAATAAAGAGTAAGACTTGTTAAAGCATACTAAAAAGAGTGTAAGAAGTGTTATAGTATAATAATAAAGTTCCATTATTTTACTAAGTGTGTAAGATCTCTTTAGAATAACTACTATGACTTATATCATGAGTAATTTTACTCATTCTGAAATAATACAATTCATTATTTATCTCAAGCTTATCTTACTTCTCTTTTGTCTCTCGCAAGATTTATGTGATTTTTCTACCAACTAGGTTCAATATGAAATTGAAAACTTCACATTATATCAAAGATTTGTTTTTAGGATAAATCACATAGCAACTGTATTTGTAGGTTTCGGGAGAAGCACACGATGAAGGGGAACTCATATCTAGATTCCAAATACCAGTTGACCACACTTTTCTCATCAAAATATGTGGATGTGAAAATGTAGAGAAATTTGAAGACGTTTACTGAACTATACAAATCATTTTAAAAGGCATACATTATCTTGAATGAATTTTTTTTCAATATCTGAAATGGGTTTTTGCGGAATTCAATCCTGCTTCACCATTTGAAAGATATGATCAAATGAACCTCAAAGTTGTTTATGAGATCGTATCTTCCTGTACCCTCCATATCGTCAAGGAATTTATCATTCCATAGGATGAGATAGATCAAGTTCGTTATATAATTTGAATTTTTTGTTTCGATAACTAAAATGGGTTTTCCACAAAATTTGATTTCTCCTTACAGTTTGGGAGATATCTTGAATCGAATATCATTTGTATGCAACATTGTGTGGTCATGCACATCTTGTCTTTCGGTTACAAATTTCTCATGAAAAAGTTGAAGCGAGAGCCATAAAATATTAGCTTTGGTTTTGAGGGAGATTCTTCGCAATGGAAAACAAATATTTAATCATCTCCAATATTTAAAAGCTCAATCAAAATCTTTTCAAAAAAATCAACAAACTTTGCAGTGAACAAAAGAAGTTGAAGATTGCTCTTCAAAGTCTAAGTGTGTATTTCCTCTATAGTTATGCACTTATTGGGGGTTTAATGGAACAACATAAATATAAAGTTTATACATCAACCACCCACTTTGGTGACATGGAGAAGATCACTCTTCTCAATCGGTAATTTTTTGTCGATCTAAAAGAAAAGGAATATAATATAGTTGTTTTGCAAGAGTATTTGTAGCAATCTCTTGATTCTAATGCAACTTCATCATTTACTTATTATGACAAAGCTAATTTGAAATTTTCTACAAATCTTGTTAATTTTAATTCTATTGGTACAAATTCTACTATAGATACAACATCAAATGCATGTCAAAATCCACATGCAAATATTGCTACTCGGGAGCTTGCAGCACCTGGTTCTTTTGAGTTGCATACTTGTGGAATTGGATCCAAATTTCTTTTGAAGATGGGCTACATTGGTGGTGGCCTTGGTAATAATGGACAAGGGATTTCAAACCTTATTCATCCTATGATGAGAATAGCCATAGATGGATTAGGTTTTGATGGGGATTCATGAACATTACCAAACTGTCTTGATTCCTCTACTTCTCAAGTTTAGTTTGTCTCATCACTTGATATCATCACATCAAATGAGTATCATACTGATGAGTTTTAGGATCCATCTCCTACTCCTATTTTTTATACATATTTGGAGCTTACACATCTATCATCAACACCAACCTCAAACTTATCAAAGTTTCCAACACCAACAGTAAAGCTCTTGGAAGCATTAGAATCTCCAACATCAACTTTAGGGTCTACGCCATCCACATATCATCTTCCTCGACATCATGATCGAAGAAAATATAATCCTCCTTTTAGGTATTCACAACCATTTGTCAATTATCCTTCCTTCAACTCATTAAAGAGAAGGAATATTGGACAACATCTTGGCAAGGTACCAATTCCAAATATTTTATGTGGTTCGCTTGATGATTGGTCATGGAAACATCTGATCAATTTTTTGAGGAATTCCTATATATGTGTTTCATCCATGATGCACATGAACCACTCTCATATGCTCTTGACTTGACCAATTATGTTGCATTTATAGTTCCATTCACCATTGTTTAGATGACTATTATGGTGTTTTCTTCTACATGTTGGAGCACTTTGACTAGCCTGACCATCTTGGTGTAGGTTGGCACCTTAGTTGTTTGGAGAGATATGAATGTTGTTGACCAGATCAGCCACAACATTTCAGCTTCATCGCATTCATTGGAGCGAATTATGATCTATCATTTTTAGATCGTACTTCATTGACTTGTCATCTTTTCTGGTTTTTAGAAATTGTCTACCACATGGTGGATCTCATAGTTTCTCAACAACTGCCTTTCTTCTTCTTTGATACATTGTAATTTGATGGGGGGGCGTCCCATGAGGTTTTGCCTCTTTCCTCTATTTTTAATTGTTCATTCTTAGATGCATTCTAAAATGGGTACCTAACATGGCCTTGGTTTTCAAGATTCATTCATCATCGGCAACCTAGTCGTGTTCAGGGGGGTGTTGGAGATATTACAAACTCCATAAAGCACAAAGCGTGTAGTTTACTACTTTTACTACATAAATTCATGTGACCTCCATAAATCATGACTTTTACTAAGTGCCTAAGATATTCTCTCTATAATCACTTGTGTGGCATATATCTTATAAAGCATGGATTTTACTGTCTAATATCTCTCTAAAATCACTACTATGGCATATATCATGATTAAGTTTACTCATTCTAAAATAAAACAATTCATTCTTACTTTCAATCTTGCCTCTCTTATGTTCTCTCTCTCACGCAATATTTATATGATCTTTCTACCATCTAGGTTCATTGTGAAAACTTCACAAAGGGAGCCTATCCAATATACACAGTAAGTAGCACCAAACTTTACTAGTAAATTGAGAAAACCAATGAATAATGTGGGTCTAGTTCTAATTTCTTTGCTTCCTCCTTTAGTTTTCATGAGATCAAGGTTTGGCTTGTTCAAAGGATGGATAGATACCTCCTTCTATTACACCTAGGATTCTTCATCTTGTTGTTGTTGATGGCATCTAGTAAGCCTATGCTATCTTTGGAAAAAAGAAGGGTGTAAGATATTCTTTGACTTCCAACATGAAGCTTTGGGTTTCAAGGTAGTTTGTTTCTTTGCTTGGATTTGCTGCCAATCACTTGCAAGCTTTGTTTTCTTCGACCCTTAACACAACATCTAACACTAGAAAAATCCAATATTATAGATCTTTGCTTGTTTCTTCTAATTGTACTAATTGAAAAATAAAATATTTAAAGGTGGATATTATGCAAATTGTTGATATATATTTATGAAAGAGTTGTATAAAAGTTGAAGATTAACTTAGAGCTTATATATCTAACGTTTTCTTTTTCTTTCTTTTTTCAGTACTCTCTCTTGTGAAATGTATGAAAGCAAAATCGTGATTTGAAAAAAACTAGATAATCTGACAAAAAATAGTTGTGTATAAAGTATATGAAAATAATTCCAAATACATTGTGTACCTTATTTAGTAAATAAATATAGAATCTCTTCCTATGTATCCTTCTCGATGTCAATAATGATGTCTAACCTCTTTGTTTTCTGTCAATTTGGGAAAGTATAACACGATAAGCATAAAACATTTCAATTGAACAAAGTCAAAATTAAATAAGAGAAACCTCATGAAAAACGAACTTTACCTGTTCATCATCGTAAAGGTTTTTCTTCACCCTTCTAGCATTTGTGTGCTTGAAAGGCTGATAAAATTTGATAAAATTAGTGTTGTTGAAAAATTATAGCGAACTCTTTGTTTTTAGTATTTTTTGTGGAACTTGGATTTTATTCAAATTAGAGGAAATTTGAGGTCTAAAATGGGTCTTATAAGAAATCATGCCATCATATAAGAAAACGAGTCAACCATAATTTCTTGATGAGTTGGAATTCAAGAACCAATAGAATTTTAATAAAATGAGTCAACCATAATGGTTAACTTGACATATTTGTCATAAAAAAACTATTTTTTTGTTCATATTTTCAACATATCTCCTTGTGTTTTTTCTTAAATTTCAAGCGAGATCACTCGTTGGATACGGATTTAAATTATGTATCCAACGAGTACCCACACTGCATAATTTTGACGGACCTCGCTGCCCTAAAAACAAGAAATTGAAATTGAAATTTCCCTAAAAGGAGATATGTTGAAAATTGAAATTGTGATTGTCCTCATACTCTAACACCCCCCCCCCCTCCAACATAGCTCGAGGGAATTGAAATTGAGACCTCATTTTTGATACCATGTAAGGTTTTTCATTACACTAAAACCTACAGATGTTGATGAACATATGAAACCAATCACAAGGCCCTATTATCAGGAGTGGCGGTTAGTCTGCATTTCCATATTCCCAAAGGTGTGATGGTTATACCATGTGGTTGTACCAATACTCCAACAAAAACAATTGGAAATTTCATTCCATATATACGTGGCATCTTTTGATGATGCCACATATTACCTACAAAGAGGTGTTTTGGATATAGAAGGCAATGCATCTACCAGGGAAGAATGTTGCCTGCCATTGCAAATAAAAAATATCAAACATCAAATGTTTCAAAGTAATGCTGAATAATGCTTAGCCATCAATAATATTAATTCATTTAAATGAATGAAACATAAATAACCTTTGACATTCTGCTATCAAAAATAGGGCCTTGCCTCGAAACGAGGTCAAATAAAAGACCATTTTTTTGGATTGGTGGATAAAATTATTGTGATCATATAGTTAGTTAAGAAAATTATATAAAGCTATATTATTTTGCTTTTAATGTAAACTTAGGCTTAAATAAAATTGGTTTAAGTGCCATTTAATTAGAAAAATGACAAGATGAATCATAGTCTCTGCCTACCTACCTAAAGGAAGGGGCTACTAAGAGATCAAACTATTTGATTGGTGAAAGTAAAGCATCAATCGGAAAAGGCATATAAACATAGGTGAAAATAAAGCATCAATCGAAAAAGGCATATAAACGTAGTTGAAAATTAAAGTTGAATTTTTTTAAGAAATTAAAATGATATTGATATACGTCCATTGGTCCATTGTAGTTGAAAAAGTCGGCACTAATATGATGAATATTCTTATAATAAGTTTGTGAATAATCGATAATGATGAAAATTATTATTTCCTCAACAAATAGTTTTTGGTCGAGGACATTAGTTCAGTAGGTAAAGGATTGATTTCAGTTGACTATAGTTTTAACATTTGTGGTTGATTTTTATATTAAAAATAATTTTTAAAAGCGGTTATAAGATATTTACGTTGCCTCAATTTATGTTTCCCACTAGGCGATGGCATGCAGACGTCAGTTGAATTAAATGTAATATGGCCCATGCATTGCAATGACAAATTCTAGAGGTGAATACGTTTACAATTTTCCAAAGGCTATTGGTTGGTGTGCCCTGAATTATGCCACCCTGACATAGTTGTTAATGTTTACATGTTTCCTATTGATCCTGAGGTGAATGAAGATTTCGAAGAGGAGCACATGATGGAAGTAGATGCACATGCTATGGTTTATGTGGGGAAAACTGAGATTGCAAGTGTGTGATTTAGTGTGGCAGTAGCAGCACCGCAGGGTGCATGCTCCAAGGCCGAGCTACCCAAAATTCATTTGGATAAGTCTTTAGCTGATAATTGTCATCATTTGATGTTATGATGACTTTAATTGTTCTTTCAAAGGGCGAATGTAGGACTTTAAACTGGGTACATTACACAATTCGAAGAAACAATTCACCACAAACACATTACTTTCAAGTATATGTTATGTAAAAGTGTCACATGCATTAACCCACGTGGTAGACATGCGCTTTCCTACGTGCATGAGGTTCAAACTTGCTCTGCTTCAATAGCAAGTGTCAAATTTCTTGAGGCTTCACAAGATCAAATCTCGGGACTCCTTCGATGGGATTGCATTCCAGTTGGCTGGGAGGTGTTCAATGTCTCTCTCTATAATCAAATCAAAACTTGATGATGGTTCCAATAGAGGAATTTCTCTAGAAACTGAGTCAGTGATAGAGAATTTAGGTCCGTGTATTATCTTTGATACCACGGGCCCTGTCATGTGTTCCATATATAGGGAGATGATTCCATTTGGTGAACATGCTACAAAATTTCCATATAATCTTCTCTATCATAGTGGTTGTACCACTCAGTGGATTCGTATTAGAAATTCTTATCCAATTTGTCATGACATGCCCACAGGTCCACAATCTAATTAGTGAAATCTCCCTCCGAACGGTGTTTGTAAATATTGTAACTATATTCTTCATAATCTTCTGAAAGCACTTCATAATGTGCTACTACTTTGCACAAGGAAGCTTATAATTCCTGTGAGAGTGACTCATATGCAAACTGCAATACTGGAAATATTCCAAGCTACTTATTTTTGGCATATATGCATTTCTTACATGGTTTACTATTGTATTACATGCATGCAATATTTCTTTATAGTTTATATTTTTTTAATTTTATTTATATATAATCCCTCTTAATTGTAAGCCATTAATATTAATATCTTGAATGATAAATTAAATATTATTGTACTGGGAAAAGATATAGATTTCCATTGATTCATAATTGTGTAGTGGATCTTTGAGCTACTTCGAAAATACCAATTGTATTTCAAATCATTCAAGACAATTGAAAATATTTTCTCGACCATCAACCAAACAACCAAATTTAATGTGCAATACAAATGAGAATTAATGATCCCTCTATTTTCCATTTTTTTTTGTTTTCTCCACTCAAGGAAGGCGCTCACCCGTTATGTCATTTTGTAAAATGAATTTAAAAAACAGTTTTTGCTTTCATTTCTATAAAACCATCTTAAATACATCATTTATAATTATGCTGCAAGAAGAGGTTGCAAATTACACTTAAATGTTCGTCGTTTTCTAAATACAAAGCTACATAAAATACTAAATTGCATGACATTGTTGTGATGCTACAGGGTAACGATGGTGAGTCCAACTTCTCGATCAAAGCTTGAATAGTTGCATCCCTGTATAGGGGTTTAAATTTGTGAAACATTTTTGTTTTAGTGTAACGTTTTTTTTAAACAAACAATCTAATATAAATAATATATTAATGTTGTATAAATAGGGTTATACATTTTAATTGTTAAAAAGGGTTATATGTTTTAAAATTTAAACGTTTCTATTTTAACAAGAGAGAATAGTAGCAAAGTTGTATAATACATACTTGATGAAACTTTTGGATAGAACTAATAATGGATAGTGTTAGTAATCGGTTTGGAGTCCTAAAAATGAACCTTAGATATTCTTTTATCATGTGTTTTTACATATTAGCTTATTTACTTTAGGTTTCCAAACATTTCTTGTTTTATAAGTGTTTCTTATATCCACTTAGTTTATCTTATATAAGATATGCATTTCATTTATTATTGAGTTTAGGTTTGGCTCACATATTTGAAATCTTTTAAATAGTCTTTATTTTGAAATTTCATTTTATTAATGGTCTTAGATTGACATAATTATGCAACAAGTGTGATACAACTGTAATCATCACAGTTCGATAGTGTATTATGAAGCTACAGGTATTGACGTTGTTGGATTATCAAGAAGGACAAGTGTTAATGCTATGGACAGGTGGTGAAATCATAAATGATATATGGATATAATGTCTGCAGTGTGTAGCTCCTGTATGTTCATTGAATCAGGTGAGAATCTGCTTGCGTGCTCCAATACTGAAGACTGAAGCCATAATTAGATGGAATGGGGTTTCACTCCAAACGAGCTTAGTATTTGGAAATTCATGTTTTACTCAAATTTTTCGATAATCATATTTACCCTAATAATCGTGATCAAGTCTGTATGTGTTGACAACATGAAGAAAATGAGTGGAAATCCCCACAGGTTCGAACCAGTTGACATTTGTTGGGATGAAGAACATCTGCAATGTGCACAGTTGTTTAAAGATGCAAGTTGGTTCATTTTCTTTGAAAATATTAAAGGGTATAATGTGAAAGTTTCTAGAGAATTCGCTAGAAAATTAACATGATCTCAGGTTGATTTCACTAGTTTAAGCTTCGGAGTTTCTGAGACTTCCATTGTTGAAGCAACGGGTTTTCCCACAGATGGTGATAAGTGGTTCAAGCAATTTTATTTTGAAGCATATTCAAGCTTGTTTCTTGTGTCGGGATATGAAACCCTAGAATGGAGTAAAGGAATTCATCTCAACATGTTGAAAGAGGAATGGAGACAGGTTTTGGCCATTGTCCAGAGATATATAACCTGTGAGGGCAGGTTTGCAACAATATTCAGGTATCATATGTGTTTTCTCCTCCATATTATAGGAACATCAAAGCTAAGTTTACCCTTCTACCTATTTAAAATCTTGTCCAAGATGGCTACGAGAGTGAAGAATCATCCAAATCACTCATCTCACAACATTTTTCACCGTGGTTTGATTAAGTTGCTAGTTTTAAATGAGTTAAAGAAGAAGGATTGGACTTGGATTCATTTTCTCTTCTGGTCAGGATTTGAGGTGGAGAAGTCTAAAGTTGTAGAGGAACTGGGTAATGGAAAGAAAAAGGAAAATAAATCTCCTATAATTAAAGGGTCAACCTCGCATCTTGAAGAACGCAGTCAGTAAATTCAAGAAGACCCTAAACAACTCAGAAGTTATAAAAGAAAGGGCATAAGAAAAAAGTCTGATCATAAAATAATTACAGAGGCAGAGTTGGGAAAAAATAAGAATGAAGAAGAGAAGGAGAAGATCATGGTAACTCCTAGGAATCTAGGCCATTTTGAAGAAGAAGCAATGGAGAAAGCGTTAGAAATAGGTATTCCTGAAGTATCTTCCTCGAAAGCAGATGATTCTTGTTTACAAAGTTATGAAGTTGTACAATGGAGACCTAAGACTAGGGTTGCTAATAAATTCCAACTAAAAATTAAAATAACCCTTAATACTAAGTTGAAAAGGGAAACTATAATAAATGTTGATGAATCCAGCAGTGAGGAAGAAACCAAGTCTAAGGAAATGGAGAAAATTCTTTCACAAGCCTTAGAAAATATTGAAGAGAGTATCAAGCTTATTCCATATTTCTCAATGAAATAATATGTTGACAAAGGAAAAAATGTTATCACATATTACCAAGAAGGAAGTAGTTTGAAGTTTGCAGAAATTAAACAAAATACAGAGTTTGTGAATGACAAAATTGAAAATCTAAATGGTGAATGTCAAAAATATATTTTGGATTAAGGGTTAAACAATGTTGGATGTAACTCACAGATGGAAGAAACATTTGAAGTGATAAACCTCGGGAAAACCTTGCATCATTATAAAACTTAAAATTCACATTTGAACCATTTTAATGATTAGTCCGTTCAGGCTAACTGAAGGTTAAGAGAAGACTTGGAGGATATTAATACAAATTATGTCGAATTATTGCAAGTTGCTAAAGAAGCTATGAAAAAAAGAAAATTAGTCCAGACAAAGAATGAAGAATTAACCAAGCAAAATCGGGAGCTTAAAAGAAAGATGCACGTCATGGATAAGGATTTTATGCGACTACAGAGAAGGTATCACGCACTAGATGGTATTACCATGTTAGAAGAACCAACTCGTGGCATTTGATCTATTCTAGAACATAGTTTGTTATCCACGTGGCAATTGAATAATTTCACATGTTGTTGGTTCTTTTTATACCGAGGAAGATAATCAACTATTTTAATAAATATCTTTATAACTTGTATATATTTTAGTCATCGGATATAAGATTATCTTGTTTATTTTTAGATATATCCGATCCTATAATTTTGAATCTGAAACTGATTCTTAATATCTCTCTGCTAGTATAAATAGAGGTTTTGTAAAAGGAAAAGGGGTGGGTATGGGAGAATGAGATAATTTTGTAAGAATACTATTTTTTAATATTATAATCTATATTGAAGACTGCTTATGAAGATGAAATATTGTTTATGAGCCGGCTTGACTTGTAATAATTGTAAATGAATGTCATGTTTTGATGATCTATGTCTATGTATTTTTTATTGATAAATTTTTATCATTCATTCTCATTTTTAGTTATATGTATTGACATATTATTTTCGAGAAAGTGTTTCTGCTCAAGAATGTTTGATCATGATATAGGAATACTTGTAGTATCTTATGTTATTGATGGTTGAATTGGCTCAGTTCATTTGTGTTATGATCTATCCTAGTCTTCCCTATTTATCCTTCAGTTCTTAAATGGTGTATATTTTTCGATTACTCTCTCAACCCATCCATAGTATGTTACATCATTCATACCCTAAATCTATAAATTATACCTTTTAGATGCTTGGGCTTTGTACCTCCATAGTCTAGTGCAAACTCCAGTACAAACAACTTCTAGCGTCGTTGTCGGAGAACGGAGAAACGAAAGTAAAATTCTTCCCTAGGAATTATAATCTTTAGCTCTGATTTTGGGAGGTGAACAAAATCATTATATTTAGTAGACTACATATTCACCTGTATTTCAAAAAGTCACAGTGGCTTCGAATAAAGTGGTAACTATGTTAAATGCTTCATCTCCATTGCATTCATGGGTTCTAGATCCTAAACAAATTTTAAGAGAGAAAAAATCTCAGTTCTGTATCATATAGTCATCCTCATTGTTCTTTAATTATAGAAACATCGGGTGAGTTAGATCAGGGTTTTCCTTCTTTCCATTTGTCTCCTATTGAAGAAGAAAAGAAACAATATTTATCCATTATTATTCCTTAATTTCATATTCTCAATCCAACTCAAGTTGACAATTTTACAGCCTATTTAAATCCCTTGTCATCTGAAGATAATCAAGAAGAAATTCTAAATTCTGAACAAGTTGATTTTTTAAAACTCTCATCGTCACTTTATAGACCCTTCACTAGTAAAATTCTCACTGGTCAATTAAAGGTTGAAGTACCTTCTCCTCCAATACATCCATTTTCCCCACAGATTCAAACACCTTCCCCACAAGTTACTCCAAATATGGCAGCTCCACCTCCTAATCCTCCTAATAGGATGAATTCTATAGTGGCTACTATATATGCCCCATTACTTTTTCCTCAACCTCTAAATGTTATTCCTGGAGGTGATTATCAGAAATAGCTTCCAATATTAATGGCCAAGGTGAGATTACAACAGAAGAACACTGGAATGCTTATTTTAGTTATGTTGACAATCAAAATATTGAAAATAAAGATGTATGGATGCAAATCTTTGTCCAAAGCCTAGATGGGGAGGTAAGAAAATGGTTTAGAGAATTTTCACCAAATTCTATAGACAGGATAAATTATCTAGAAGAAGTTTTCATGAGACAATGGGGAAATACCAAATATTATATGTACCATATAACTGAATTTGGAGCTTTGAAAAGAAAATAGGATGAAACAGTTATTGACTTTACCAAGCGTTTCAACAAGATGTATAGTAAGATACTTGCAGAGATTAAGCCCACTAAAACATCTGCAAAAATTACTTATGCAAAATATTTTTATGATGAATTTTCTTTATTGCTAAGGGAAAGGAGATCCATGACTCTTGTGAACATGCAGGAAGAAGCCTTGGAGGTAGAGTCAAATCTGATGGAAGCAAGTAAGCTTACATATAAATCGGAATATCATGGAGAAGATAAAAAAAATAAAAATAAAAATAAATGATACCATCTACTTCAGGAGTAAAAACAACAGATAGTAAGGTGGATGAGATAACCAAGCTCATTAAGAACTTATCTGCTAAACTTAATAAGCTAGAAATGGAGAATAAAAATCAAAATAGACCTGCCCAAGAGAATGATAACCAGAATTCCAATCAGTTTAGAAGGCCATTTAACCCCATATTCTTTCCTAGAGATGGGAGGAATAATGAAGATCAAAAGATACAACCTCCTTTTCAGAATAACTTAGTGCAGAATAATGAATCTAATAAGATAGATGAGTTTGAGGTTGAATACTTTGATCCAAACATTGATCAATTGGATGATATACCTTGTTCTAATTTTATGATTGAATATGATTATCATGTTGCAAGGATTTCTAATTATGATATGATAGACAATTGTGACCAAAGTTTGTCAGATCCTTCATATGCAAAAAAATGTTTGAAACGTTGCCCAACGTAAGAATTATTGTCTCATATCTAGGAATAAACCGTGTATATCACAAGACATGCAGAATGGCATAAATGTTCCTGCAAAGCAAAGGCCAACTCCTGAAAAGAAACAAAGTCAGTAGGAAAACAGAGATAAATCTACAGATATGGAACATGTAGGTACATTTTCCTATGGATTTAATATTGAGCATGAGATAAGTATTCCTATTCCATTGACAAGACTTGTAAAAACCCCATAATATAGAGAACCTACTCTCAAATTTATTAATCGTTCAACCAAGACTATCCCTTCATATATTATTAATTTGCAAGGTGAACATCCTATTATAATGGTTGGCCCTAAATCATTTGATGATTCAACTGATATGTCATATTTTACCCCCGTATTCTATATTACTCTTAGAGTGCATGATCAAATGCTACATAATTGCCTTTTAGATTCTGGTGCTTCACACCATCTAATGCCTAAGGCAATTATGAAGGATTTATGGTTAAACATTACCAGACCTTATCATGATTTCTATGGCTTTGATTCTAGAGCAGTTAAATGTCTGGGAGTTATTAAGGATCCGGTTGTTAGTTTTACACGATTACCAATGAAAAGTGTATTAATGGATGTTGTGATAGCTGATATTTCACCCAAGTTTGGTATGCTTTTATCAAGGTCATGGGAAAAAAGATTAAGTGTAACTTTGCATATGGATCTTTCGTATGCAACAATTCCTGTGTCTGGAGGGGAATATAGGAGATTATATAGGGAATTGCAGATTGCCTATTTAGTAAGTGATAATCGAAATCCTACAAATCACCCTATATATGCAATTCATGAGAATATAGGTTCTTGCATGTTACATATAAATGATGATAATTCAGGCATTTTACAAGTTGAAAAGAAACATCTAATTCAGCATAAAGTGGGAATTCAAGATAGTTTGTGACAGATGTATTTTGATGGTTCTTCATGTAAAGAGGGAACAAGAGCGGGTATGGTTCTCATTTCCCCTGGAGGTGAAATCGTTTCTTTAATGTACAAATTGGAATTTCATACAACAAATAATATTGTAGAATATAAGGCATTAATATTTGGTCTAATGGCTACAAAAGATTTAAACCTTCAACAGCTAGTTGTTTTTGGCGACTACAAATTAGTGGTTCAACAGGTTAAAAATGTTTATTGGGTAAAGCAGCAGCTGCTAAAAGTTTACAGGAACGAATTATGGGATCTTGTAGATAATTTATTTTCATCCTTCAATATATTCTACATCCCAAGAGAGCACAATCAAATCATAGATTCTTTGGCATTAACAACAACTTATTTTAAAGTTCGAGCACAAACTCAACCCAGATATCTGATAGAAGTAAGGTGCAAACCTTTAATTCCAGATAATATCAAACATTGGCGTGTATTGCATGATGACCAAGATATTAAGAAATTCTTGGAATTGACAGGTGAGTTTTCCACTTCATTAGTTGATCAGGATGAAGACGTTGAAATAGATAAAAATGCTTCTTTCAAAAATTCAATTGGTGGTCATGATGTAATTGATTTGAAAGGGAATTTTATTGTCAAAGGTCTTGTTCCTCTAGAAATATTGTTTTATAATAATGACATTTAATTGAAACCTACTATACAATCATCTGAAGAACATGTCTTGAGTTGTAATATTGGAACTCCAAATCATCCTAAGCTGATCAAGTTGTCTAAAGCACTTTGATATGAACAAAGAGAGAGAGATATTAAGTTGATGAAATAGTTTGCATATAGTTTTTCCTGGTCCTATGAAGACTTGAAGACTTATGATACTAGCATAATTCAACACAAGATCCCATTAAAGCCCAATACAAATCCTTTTAGACAAAAGTTAAGACGCATGAATCATGCTTTGTTACCAATTATTGAAAAGGATGTCAAAAAGTTGTTAGATGCAAAAATTATAGTACCTCTTATGTATTCTTCTCGAGTGTAAAACTTGGTGCCTGTACGTAAGAAGAATGGGGAAATTAGGCTTTGTGTAGAATTTCGTAATTTGAACAGATTCTTCTTAAGGATAACTACCTATTGCCTAAAATTGATCAATTTTTGCAGAGATTGGTTGGTTCATAGAATATCAATGATTGATGGATTCTCTGGGTACAATTAAATTGCAATATAGCTAGAGGACAAAGAAAAAACAACCTTTACTACTCCCTGGTGCACGTTTATGTACATGACAAAATGTCTTTTGGACTCATGAATTATAGTGCTACATTTCAAAGGGCTGTGGATATAGCCTTTGTAGGTGAGAGAGAGAGATTTGTGGTTATATATCTAGATGATATCACAATAGTCTCTAAGTATTATGAGGAGCACCTAAAGCATCTGAAACAAACATTTCTTAAGTGCAGAAAGTTTGGACTCTCTTTAAACCCAAAAAAAATCTCATTTTTCCATGATTGAAGGTAAGTTACTAGGGCATATAGTTTATGCTAAAGGAATTGAGATAGATCCTGAGCATGTCAAAGCCACTCTGAAAATTAGTATTCCTAGAAGTAAGAAGGAGATTCAGTCTTTTATTGGAAAAATAATTCTTTTGAGGTGGTTTATTCCTAACTTTGCAGAAATTATTAATAAAATCACAGACATGCTCAAGAAAGACAAAGAAGTGAAATGGTCATATAAATCTATATTTTCATTTTAAAGAATTAAACGCGATCTTATGGAGCACCAGTGCTGGTAATCCTAGATTTTACGAAATATTTTTTGATCTTTCCTTTGCATCAGAAGATATAATAGATGCAGTACTATTGCAAAAGAATGTTGATAATTTGGAACAACATGTTTCATTCTTTAGTAAAACATTGAGAGACTCAGATCTTAAGTATAGTAAAATGGAGAAATAGGCATATGCCTTGGTCAAAGCTTTGAAATTTTTCAAGATTTATGTTTTGCATTCCAAAATCATAGCTTGTGTACCAAGTTCAACAGTTAAAGAAATTTTGGTGCTGCATGATAGTGAAGGAAAAAGATGGCGTTCGATAGCTAAGATCATGGAATATGATGTTGAGATAAAACCTACGAAATTGAGATTCAAATTGTCAAGCATTGGGTCTTCATTTAATAGCAGATCAGTCAGTACATGAACGATCACAAATAGAGTAGAGTAAGGAACATACTTATGAAAAATATATTGATTCTCCATTGTATGGTAAAATTGTTCATTTTCTGTTATATTTACAATGTCCTCCATACTTAAATAAAAATGAATGTAGATCGTTAAAACTTAAGGCCATGAAATATGTTTTAATTGATCAAAGTTTATATTGGAGAGACCTCGGTGGTATGTTGCTTAAATTTTTGGACAGGTCTAAAGTTGATTCATTTACGACAGAGTTACATGGAGGTGTATGTGGGGGTCACAAATATTGGAAAGAAACATCATTCAAGATTATAAGAGTAGGATATTATTGGCCCACCCTATTTATAGATGTTTAGTTCAAGGTAAAAGCCTGTATTGAATGTCAAAAGTTTGCTGGTAAGAAAAAACTCCAGTCCTTTCCTTTAAAACCTATTGCAATCAATGCTCCATTTCAACAGCGGGGTTTATATTTTATAGGTGAGATTAACCCTCCTTCAAGTGGTCAACATAAGTGTATTCTCATAGCGACTTATTTCTTTATCAAGTGGGTAGAATCAATCCCCACAAGAAGAGTAACAAATCAAGCTATCATCAATTTTGTTCAAGAAAATATCTCAAGTCAATTTGGTTTTCCAAGAAAATTATTGACGGATAATTCCCCAGCTTTTAAGTCCAAAGCTATGGTATATTTTTGTGAAAGAAATGGAATCATATTGAAACATTCCACACCCTATTATCCTTAAGGTAATGGGTTAGAAAATTCCATAAATAAGAATATTATTACCAAGATTAAAAGGATATTATTTCAAAACAAAGGGCTTGGGACACTATGCTAAAATATGCTCTTTGGGAAGATAGAGTGACCACTAAAAAGGCTATTGGAACATCTCCTTTCCAACTTGTTTATGGTACAAATTTTGCATTTCCTGTTCAATTGAGTCTTCCAATAATTAAGTTTCTATGGGATATTGAAGAATAATCAAATGAAATTCAGAGAAGGATGTTTCATATAGTTGCAACAGGAAAGGGAAGCGTTAATAGAGAAAGCAGAGGCTTATAAGAGGAAATTCAAAGAAGAATTCAATAAAAAAAAGTTAAAGAAGATACTTTTATGGGTGACATGGTACTTGGATGGGATGCACTCAGAGATGAAAAAGGTAAGCATGGTAAATTTGAAATTTTTTGGCTTGGACCTTTTAAAATTACAAAGATTTTGGGGAACAGTACCTTTGTGTTACAAAACTTGGAGGGTGAAGAAATTGCAGACCCAGTCAATGGGTGTTTTGTAAAACATTTTTATACGCATTGAAACAAAGAGAGTCACATTTCACTGTAATTGCCATAGATTGTCCAGGTTTTATTCAATAAGACTCCAGCCCAATGGATTGTACAGAGATATAGTTTCAATTTATTCGCAATAAAGTATCAGTTTAGCAAATTTGGATTCATTCAAAGGCACCTAGTCTATACGTTCTTGAAACTTCATAAGGAGAGCTTCATCCCCATTCAAAGCCAGATGTTAGTATTGGGTTTGGAATCCTAAAAATTGAACCTTAAAGGTTTTTGTATCCTATGTTTTTACCTATTAGCTTATTTCTTTTAGGTTTCCAAACATTTCTTGTTTTATAAATGTTTCTTATATCCACTTAGTTTATCTTATATAGGATATTAATTTCATGTATTATTGAGTTTAGGTTTGGCTCCAATATTTGAAATCTTTTAAATAGTCTTTATTTTGAAATTTCAATTAATTAATGGTCTCAGATTGACATAATTATGCAACAAGTGTGATACAACTGTAATCATCACAGTCCGGTAGCATATTATTATGAAGCTGCATGTATTCATCCTATCGGATTGTCAAGAAGGACAAGTGTTAATGTTATGGAGAGGTGGTGAAATCATAAATGATATATGGATACAATGTCTGCAGTATGTAACTCTTGTATGTTCATTGAATCAGGTGAACGTCTTCTTGCGTGCTCCAGTACTGAAGAATGACGCCATAATTAGATGGAATGGGGTTTCACTACAAACAAGATTAGTATTTAACATTTTACTCAAATTTGTTGATAATCATACTTACCCTAATAATCATGATCAAGTCTGTATGTGTTGACAACATGAAGAAAATGAGCGGAAATCCCCACAGGTTTGAACTAGTTGACATTTGTTGGGCTGAAGAACATACACAATGTGCACAGTTGTTTAAAGATGCAGGTTGGTTCATTTTCTTTGAAAATATTAAAGGATATAATGTGGAAGTTTCTTGACAATTCGCTAGAAAATTAATAGGATCTCAGGTTGATTTCACCAATTTACGCTTCGAAGTTTTTGAGACTTCCATTATTGAAGCAACGGGTTTTCCTCTAGATGGTGATAACTGATTAAAGAAATTTTATTTTGAAGCATATTTAATCTTGTTTCTTGTGTCAGGATATGAAACCCTAAACTTGAGTAAAGGAATTCATCTCAGCATACTGAAAGAGGAATGGAGACAGGTTGTGGGCATTTTCTAGATATATATAACCTATGGGGGCAATTTTGCAACAATATTCAGGTATCATATGTGTTTTCTCCTCCATATTAGAGGAACACCAAAGCTAAGTTTACCCTTCTACCCATTTAAAAGCTTCTCCAAGATGGCTATGAGAGTGAACAATCATCCATATCACTCATCTCCCAGCATTTTTCACCATGGTTTAATTAAGTTGCTAGTTTTAAATGAATTAAAGAAGAAGAATTGGAGTTGGCTTCATTTTCTCTTCTTGTCAGGATTTGAGGTGGAGAAGTCTGAAGTTGTAGAGGAATGGGGTAATGGAAAGAAAAAGGAAAATAAATCTCCTATAATTAAAGGGTCAACCTCGTAGGCTGAAGAATGCAGTCATCAAACTCAAGAAGACCCTAAAAAACTCAAAAGTTATAAAAGAAAGGGAATAGGAAAAAAATTGATCATAAAATAATTATAGAGGCAGAGCTGGGAAAAAAGCAGAATGAAGAAGACAAAGAGCAGATCATGGTAACTCCTAGGAATTAATTCCATTTTGAAGAAGAAGCAATGGAGAAGCATTAGAAACAGGTATGCCTGAAGTATCTTCCTTGAAAGTAGATGATTCTTGTTTACAAAGTTATAAACTTGTACAATGGAGACCTAAGACTAGGGTTGCTAATAAATTCCAACTAAAATTGAAAAAAAAATCCTTAATGCTAAGTTGAAAAGGGACACTATAATAAATGTTAATGAATCCAGCAGTGAGGAAGAAACCAAGTCTAAGGAAACGGAGGAAATTCTTTCACAAGCCTTAGAAAATATTGAAGAGAGTATCAAGCTTATTCCATATTTCTCAATGAAAGAATATGTTGACAAAGGAAAAAAGGTTATCACAAATTACCAAGAAGGAAGTAGTTTGAAGTCTACAGAAATTAAACAAAATACAGAGTTTGTGAATGAAAAAAATTGAAAAGCTAAATGGTGAATGTCAAAAATATATTGTGGACGAAGGGTTAATCAATGTTGGGCATAATTCACAGCTGGAAGAAAAATTTGAAGTGTTAAACCTCAGGAAATCCTTACATCATTATAAAACTCAAAATTCACAATTGAACCATTTTAATGATTAGTTGGTTTAGGCTAACCGAAGGTTAAGAGAATACTTGGAGGATATTAATACAAATTATGTTGAATTAGGGAAAGCTATTAAAGAAGCTATGAAAAGAAGAAAATTAGTTCAGGTAGAGAATGAAGAATTAACCAACCAAAATTGGGAGCTTCAAGAAATTATGCAGGTCATGGATAAGGATTTTCTATGACTATAGAGGAGGTATCAAGTACTAGATGGTCTTACCATGTTAGCAGTGTTATATTTTTAACATTAAGCTAGTATAACATTAGGATTTTTAACTAAGAGAACAACAAGCACAACAATCAAACACAAGAGACAATGAACACCGTGTTTTTCCTTGGGGAAACCATAAATGGAGAAAACCCTGCAACTTCCTCAAAGATAGAATCAACACCAAAAGTAAAACCCCAAAACAGTAAGATGATATCCCGACAGCAGTAATNATTTTGACGGACCTCGCTGCCCTAAAAACAAGAAATTGAAATTGAAATTTCCCTAAAAGGAGATATGTTGAAAATTGAAATTGTGATTGTCCTCATACTCTAACCCC
>LPNX010117578.1:802706-841976 GCA_001517045.1 Pseudotsuga menziesii | reverse complement strand
ATATATATATATATATATATATACACACATACATACATGATCCTGTAGCTAGAATGTTAAGTCCCTCTTCCCTTTAGCATTATTTTCATGATGTTTCATTGATGCAGCATTGTAATTAACGCTCAGAGAATGGCTAATCTTATATCTAGTTCTTGCATATAAAAGTATCAGACCCAATTTGTTTACTATGTATGACTTTGTGGTTTCCCATTGTAATGTCCTCTCACGACCCCCCATCCAAAAATGCAAAGCTAAGGGACGGTTAAAGTTTAAGGATCTAGTAAAACTTAACCAACGATTGCGATTCTGTATCTAAAGGAAAACGGTTAAAATTATACATGGTAAAACATAAACATGAATTATAAATTGATGTGTTATGCTAATTTCAGAACCATTTCTCTGATTTGAGAAATGGGAAGAAAAAAATTCTTAAAGATGCTAGGAATGAACAAACTCACCATGTTCGTTGAAACCTTCAAAGCTAAGGTATGATAAATAACATCTAGTATAAATTTGTCAAGCACTAGACACTTATTTTTTAACCCCCTTTAATGATAATTAAGCCAATAATGATCACATATTAAGGACATATGATAGTATTATTATTGGCAGAAATATAAATGACACTCAATTTATCAAGTCGCCCTATCTATATAGATATGTAGATATACACCTCTTTCTATCCAAAAAGATGGGTATTATATATCTAAATATATATATATTCCCAAACCCTAAAGTAATTACAAGGTATTCGTAAAAGGAAACTAAGTATTCCTAAGAGGAAACAAAGTTTTCACAAAAGGAAACAAAGGTTTCCTAAGAAGAAATGGCCTAGTACAATTTAAACATTGCCTTTTGAGAAAAATATGGAAACTACAATGTGTTTTTCCCACTTTGACAGGAAACAGATTGGAATCCTAGGAATATTTTACTCCAACCTAAACGGAAAACCGGTCGATAGTCCTGCCTTTTGTCCCAACAATTTTTCCCTATATAAAGGGGGGCAAGATGCTGAGGAGGTAGGCATTCTGGTTTGGGTTCTACTCCATCAATCCGAAGGGAAAAACCTCTGCAAAATCTTTCTGATAGTTGCGTTGAACCCGTTTTTCTTTTTGCCAGATGTGGTGTCCTTGTCTGTGATCATGGTTGAATTTTATTTTTGTATTAAAATTCTGTTTCTTTATGTGTGCCATGATCTGCAGAAGTATAAATTGATTGGGAGTTTATTGTTATTTTCTTTATTAACTCTCTGCAAACTTGATCTAGAAATTTATGTTATTTATTTACCAAATCATGGAAAAAGCGATTTGGAGATGAACGCTTCGAATGTTTTATTATTTCTCTGCAAATCGATTTGAAAAAGTATGAATGTTATGATTTTAAAGTCTGAAGGTTATTCTCTATGAAATTTCTGAATAAATCGATTGGGAGTTGATTGTTAATTCTTTATTAACTCTCTGCAAACTCGATCTGGAAATGTATGTTATTTCTTTACCAATTCATGGAAAAGCGATTTGGAGATGAATGCTTGGAATGTTTTATTATTTCTCTGCAAATCGATTTGAAAAAGTCCGAATGTTATGGTTTTAAAGTTTGAAGGTTATTCTCTATGAAATTTCTGCATAAATCAATTGGGAGTTAATTGTTATTTTCTTTATTAACTCTCTGCAAACTTGATCTTGAAATGTATGTTATTTCCTTACCAATTCATGGCAAAAGAAATTTGGAGATGAATTCTTGGAATGTTTTATTATTTCCTTGCAAATCGATTTTGAAAAAATTTGAATGTTATGATTTTAAAATCTGAAGTTTATTCTCTATGAAATTTCTACATAAATCGATTGGGAGTTGATTGCTATTATATTTATTAACTCTCCACAAACTTGATCTGGAAATGTATGTTATTTCCTTATCAATTCATGGAAAAATAAATTTGGAGATGAATGCTTGGAATGTTTTATTATTTCCTTGCAAATCGATTTGAAAAAGTTTGAATGTTATGATTTTAAAATCTGAAGTTTATTCTCTATCAAATTTCTACATAAATCGATTGGGAGTTGATTGCTATTATATTTATTAACTCTTTGCAAAATCGATCTGGAAATGTATGTTATTTCTTTACCAATTCATGGCAAAAGCTATTTGGAGATGAACACTTGGAATGTTTTATTATTCTGTGTAAATCTCTGCAAATCATTGGGAGATTAAATGCTTGGAATGTTTTGTTATTTTCCTTCATAAAATCTCTGCAAATCAATCTGGAGATTGAACGAGTTAAATGCTTTGTTATCATGCTAGAATTGATCTAAGTTTGAATGTTGTTTTTATAAAATCTTTGTAGTCGATATGGTATGTGAATGTTATTCTCCATAAATCGCTGTAAAGTCTATCTAGAGATGAATGCTTTGGATACTTTATTTTATTCTTTAGATTTCTGCAAAAAGTCAATCTGGTGTGCGAATGTTTTCTTCATAAAATCGCTACACAATCAATCTGGAGATTGAAAGTTTGAATTGCTATTTTTATCTCGGTGAAACGATGTGAGGTTTGAATGCTTCTTCCCTATGAAATCTCACTGGTATCTTAATGTTATTTCTCTATGAAAACTCTGCAGAAAATCGATCTGATGTTTGAATTGTTTTTCTCTATGAAATCTCTGCAAATGAATTGAAATTTGAATATTTTCCTTATATGATCTCTGCAAAAATCAATCTGGAGTTTGATAGCTGATTTTATNACTTTGTTTTATTTTATAACCACTATTTTAGTGAATAGAAGGATCTGTAGTTGAGTGATAGTTTGATTTGTTAGCTATATATATATATATATATATATATATATATATATATATTTATGTATCTGTGATTTTCACTCACTCCCTATGACTGCCCTCGACCTATCAAATAATTTATGTATGGAGTACATAAGATCTAGAAGGAATCAAGGACAAAAACTACATGCTTTTATATGGCTGAAGTTGTCTTCTATACTAACTTAGGGTGTTTTGACCATGAGCTCATAGAACTAGTATCGGTTGTAAGTTAACTGATCGTGCAGAGCCTCGAGCTAACTGATTGTGCAGAGCCGAGGTTGAAACGAATTGTAACAGATAAGCCGCATCATTGTATCCCTTCTATGGAAGAGTTAATAAAATGACTAACAAAACTTGGTGGATGTAGCCTCGTGGACAAGGTGAACCACGTGAATATGGTTGTCTCGTCCTTTGTATTCTTGATATGTTGTGCATGCTCCCTTTCTTTAGATAATGATGTTAGTATAAATGTTTACTGGTCAAGGGTTACTAAACGTATTTGCAGACACTCAATTTTAGAAGCATATTACATGGATGGTTTAAAGCTTTAAAAAAAATGAAAAATTTTCACCCATTTTATCTAATTCCGCAACAAGGTATTGTGGGGATGTTACATATGGTATCAGAGCCAACTACAACACTTGACCCTTAAAAAATGGGCTATCATGATGATTTTTTAGGAAGGTGAAATTATATGGGGAAGAAATTGTGACACTGTCGTTAATTGTCGAATTGAAACCAGATAAGTACCGTGCTAATCACTTATTTAAGTTTCTTTGCATGCTGAATGTTTTCTTTGTAGTATAAAAGTATCCTTTCCTACAAATACAAAAGGGAGGAATATAGACACATTCTTAAGGTGAGCTAGAATGTTTTCCACATTATTTTAGTGGCAAAAATGGAAGTCTCTATCCTTACACCTATTTTCTCTTACAAAAGAATTTCTTTCTGTAATGTTATTCTTATAGCAAGTCATGCTCAAAGTTAGTTAAAGTTGATAAGGGTACTATGGGTAGTGACTTGGAAAATCTTACTCATACTCGTAGGACTCTCTTCTGGATAGTTGTGTTGTGATAGGTGTAAATTTGAATTTATCATCAAACATTCGTGCTTACTCTTTCTTTCTCTTTTGAGAAAAAAACATAATTTTCCATCTTAATTCCATTAACCATGTTTTAAAGGAAGGATCATCCATCATACACAAAATCAGCACCATCTAGATATGAAAAGATGGACCTGGTATTATTACTAAGAAACACTTTATCCCAATAACTAATTCAATGTTATTGTTGGTTACTGGTTTAAGACTAGTTAAGAGAACAATACTGCCCAGCTCCTTTTACATTAAGTAGTATATTCCAATGTTTGAGATGCAATCCTTAGTGAATTGGGCCTGTATGAATTTTGAATAAATCAATGATTGTAGTTTTTCTCATTTGGGCAGTGTTAAACTGAGCCATAGACCTCACTCTATTTAGCTATATGAAGAGTTGGAAAAAATCTGAAAAACAACTTGTTATGCTACCATTAACAATATTAAATCTAAGTTGGAAATCTTTGTTGAAGACACTGCTGGGAAATTTACTGATGATATTTAAGTAGATGGCACAAAAATATATGACAAGTAATGAGATAATGTTTAGATTCAGGATTTGTTTGAGGGGGTTGTCTTCTTGACTGCATACCTAATGTCTAAAACCCACATGTTGCATTGAAGTTGTTAAGCTCAATTATAGATTAATTTTTGCTCTACTAAAGTCAGGTATTGAATTTGGAAATGTAATAAAATATTGGAAAGTTTTTACAACAATAAATGTGGATGTAGTAAAAATAACCTACTACTATCCCTTGTTTGTAATATGAAATGTCCTTTATGACTTAAGTTGGTTCAGGAGGATTGCAATGTAGCATGATGATCACATGGGAAATTATAAAGATATAAGAATATGTATGATAGTGATTATCTTTGGTATTCCTTAAGGATGTTTTATGGATAAGTGACATAAAGATGAGCTTAATCCAAGTGGTATAACTAAATCTTCTTGATGTAAAGTAAAACAGTTTCACATTCCTTCTAAGAATCTATTCCAGTTCATTTGGGGTTGTTATTACTTAAAGGCCTTTTGATAATTATTATAAAATATGGATCTTAGGAATAAGAGGGATGGCTGATTTTATTATTAAGAATTGAATGGTTGATTTTACTTCAATATGCTTTACCTTCATCACCCAATTGAACATAAGAGTAGTGGTATCGTAGACTCTTAATTAATAATTCGAGAGGAAAAATCTCTTACCACTTTTTGGGTGCGTCACATATGGCATCAGAGAACTAAAACTTCATGCAATTAGGTTTGAATTTTCACATGAAACTTTGATTTCAGCTATCATGGTCTTTTATAATGGTAAATTTTCTCTTCTGCCTCAAAACATGAGTGGAAATGAGTTTTGACACGTTGAATATATGAGGCATAGGATCAAATGTCAAGTTGTGTTGTTGCAATGGCATTTACTTGTATATCTTCCAAGCCCTACACAGAAGTACTAAAGGTAGTATAGGAGAAAAATCAACTAGACTGATTGATAATGCACCATTAAAGTTTGTTTTTAGGCTCTTAACAGGGATGGAAATAGTACCCAGAATTTCCAAGGCAAGTTAAACTGGTGTCTTACATCACTTTAGGATGCTGCATTGAACACCTTATAGCAGGTGCTATAACAGGTCTAAATGCATTATGTTTCATTATGGGCATTCTTCTTAAGAAACACTAACTGAGGCCTAGCAAAGAGTAATAGGTGTTGTTTTAAGTTCAAGGTCTAGCACCCAAATCGTAAAGTAAAATATGTGACAATAGTACAAAATAAAAGTCACTTCATATTATCAGAATTGTAGAATGGTATTCAAGTGGTGTATTAACATTAATTCTCCTACAGACAAAGGGATTTAGTTAAATCCCCACCAGTTGCATATTAAGGAAATGCTTTAATGCTTGTTTGTTAAAAACTATTGTTTTTTGCACTTCTTTAAAGATGTTGTTTTGGTACTTGCTTAACTTGTCTTCTGCACCACATCTGAATGAAAAATGTACATTGTGTTGAATGGAAGTGTTAAAATGCATAAACACTAATGTTTTATTAACAATTGCTGGCCACTAAAGACAATTGTGATGACTGGGCCTGCTCAACAGGTCAAACAAATTTTTGGTTCCAAAGGTGGCTGGACCAGACCCTTGATGCTCCTCCTACAGGTGTGCATATCAATAGCATGCGAATTCAGTCCTAAATGGACATAAACCTGAGCTACGACAACAAATATTTAAAGTCATAGGTTGGATTTACTTATGAACTTGGGCTACAGTATAGCTGAGGTCAGTAATAAAATGCTTTGTGCTTAAAATACAAAAATTCCTTAGTGGTAAAAGAGTACACTAGTAAAAGGCTCTTATCCGATGAATGAGAAATGAAGTAGGACATGACTTAGGATAAAAAGTTTGATGTCTTTAATATTATAAAATGACCACCTATGGAGTGATTGTAGGCATGGAAAATTGTGGCCATGAGGAAGGCTAAAGCTCCAGAACTGTAATGAGTTAAGAAGATATGAGAAAGATCTCATGTGAAAAAAGTTTTCACCATGAGGAAGTGGTGATGGAGGTAGTGGATGAAAGATACCTATTTTCCCTCGGGCTAGCTAGGGACCACTATGCATTCTGGGGACGCCTAGATGTAAGACGTTTTGGTTAAGACTCGTTCCACACACATTAAGAGGACTGTCACAAGAGTGGGGGCTCTGTGAAGAGAATAACCTCTAGGTGCTATGGTGGTGTGCAAAAACGGAGGTTCCTAAGCTTGGTGAAGTGCCTTGAGTAGCACAAAAAGTAGATACAAGGTATCATCCTTGTGTTGGGTGGCTTGAATCGGTACTTGGAGTGCTAGGATGGAGGACATCTAGAGAAAAGAATAATCATGAAGTGCCCTAAATAGCACAAGAAGGAGATACACCTGAGGAAGGGTATCATCCTTATGTTGGGTGGCTTGGATTGGTAGTTGGAGTACTGTTAGCACTTGGAGTGCTAGGATGGAGGACATCTAGAGAAAACAATAATACTGGGAATAGGTATGTGCATTACAAGTAAACTTTAACCTATGAGGTAATATGTTTATTTATTGGCAATAGAGCTGACGTGTTTATGAAAAAATGTATAGTGTTGGACTCGTGACTTATACATTGTTCTCAATGTTGATGTTAGTATACATGCATATGTATGATTATAAATGCAGGATGAGAACCAAAGAAAGAATGGAGACAAGGCTGGAAGAATAGGTAACACCGAGGACATTGTTAACTCTAAGTGGGGGAGGATGTAATGTCCTCTCACGACCCCCCCATCCGAAAATCAAAAGCTAAGCGATGGTTAAAGTTTAGGGATCTAGTAAAACTTAACCAACGATTGTGATTCTGTATCTAAAGGAAAATGGTTACAATTATACATGGTAAAACATAAACATGAATTATAAATTGATGTGTTATGCTAATTTCAGAACCATTTCTCTGATTTGAGAAATGGGAAGAAAAAAATTCTTAAAGATGCTAGGAATGAACAAACTCACCATGTTCGTTGAAACCTTCAAAGCTAAGGTATGATAAATAACATCTAGTATAAATTTGTCAAGCACTAGACACTTATTTTTTAACCCCCTTTAATGATAATTAAGCCAATAATGATCACATATTAAGGACATATGATAGTATTATTATTGCCAGAAATATAAATGACACTCAATTTATTGAGTCGCCCTATCTACATACATATGTAGATATACACCTCTTTCTATCCAAAAAGATGGGTATTATATATGTAGATATATATATTCCCAAACCCTAAAGTAATTACAAGGTATTCGTAAAAGGAAACTAAGTATTCCTAAGAGGAAACAAAGTTTTCACAAAAGGAAACAAAGGTTTCCTAAGAAGAAATGGCCTAGTACAATTTAAACGTCGCCTTTTGAGAAAAATATGGAAACTACTCTGTGTTTTTCCCACTTTGACAGGAAACAGGTTGGAATCCCACGAAGATTTTACTCCACCCTAAATGGAAAACCGGTTGATAATCCTGCCTTTTGTCACAGCAATTTTGGGTTCTGCTCCATCAATCCGAAGGGAAAAACCTCTGCAAAATCTTTCTGATAGTTGCGTTGAACCCCTTTTTCTTTTTTCCAGATGTGGCATCCCTATCTGCGATCATGGTTGAATTTTATTTTTGTGTTAAAATTCTGTTTGTTTATGTGTGCCACGATCTGCAGAAGTATAAATTGATTGGGAGTTGATTGTTATTTTCTTTATTAACTCTCTGCAAACTCGATCTGGAAATGTATGTTATTTCTTTACCAAATCACGACAAAAGAGATTTGGAGATGAATTCTTGGAATGTTTTATTATTTCTCTACAAATTGATTTGAAAAAGTATAAATGTTATGATTTTAAAGTCTGAAGGTTATTCTCTATGAAATTTCCGCATAAATCAATTGGGAGTTGATTGTTATTTTCTTTATTAAATCTCCGCAAACTCGATCTCGAAATGTATGCTATTTCTTTACCAATGCATGCAAAAGTGATTTGGAGATGAACGCTTGGAATGTTTTATTATTTCTTTGCAAATCGATTTGAAAAAGTCTGAATGATATGATTTTAAAGTCTGAAGGTTATTCTCTATGAAATTTCTGCAGAAATCAATTGGGAGTTAATTGTTATTTTCTTTATTAACTCTCTGCAAACTCGATCTAGAAATGTATGTTATTTATTTACCAATTCATGGAAAAAGCAATTTGGAGATGAATGCTTGGAATGTTTTATTATTTCTCTGCAAATCGATTTGAAAAAGTTTGAATGTTATGATTTTAAAATCTGAAGTTTATTCTCTATGAAATTTCTGCATAAATCGATTGGGAGTTGATTGTTATTTTATTTATTAACTCTCCGCAAACTCGATCTGGAAATGTATGTTATTTCTTTACCAATTCACAACAAAAGCTATTTGGAGATGAATGCTTGGAATGTTTTATTATTCCTTATAAATCTCTACAAATTGTTGGGAGATTAAATGCTTGGAATGTTTTATTATCTCCTTATAAAATCTCCGCAACTCGTTTTGAAGGTTGAATGCTTGGAATGTTTTATCATTTTCCTTCATAAAATCTCTGCAAATCATTCTGGAGATTGAACGAGTTAAATGCTTTGTTATCCTGCCAGAGTTGATATGAGTTTGAATGTTGTTTTTATAAAATCTCTGTAATCGATCTGGTATATTAATGTTATTCTCCATAAATCACTGTAAAGTCTATCTGGAGATGAATGCTTTGGATGCTTTATTTTCTTCTTAAGATTTCTGCAAAAAGTCAATCTGGTGTGCAAATATTTTCTTCATAAAATTGCTGCACAATCGATCCGGAGATTGAAATTTTGAATTGCTATTTTTATCTCGGAAAAATGATTTGAGGTTTGAATGCTTTTTCCCTATGAAATCTCGCTGGGATCTGAATGTTATTTCTCTATGAAGAATCTGCAGAAAATCGATCTGACGTTTGAATTGTTTTTCTCTATGAAATCTCTAGAAACGAATTGAAATTTGAATATTTTCCCTATATATGATCTTTGCAAAAATCAATCTATAGTTTGATAACTGATTTTATGCTCAGCAACTCTATTTTATTTTATAACCACAATTTTAGTGAATAGAAGGATCTGTGGTTGAGTGATAGTTTGATTTGTTAGCTATATATATATATATATATATATATATGTATCTGTGATTTTCAGTCACTCCCTGTGACTGCCCTTGATCTGTCAAATAATTTATGTATGGAGTACATAAGATCTAGAAGGAATCAAGGACAAAAACCGCATGTTGTGATATGGATGAAGTTGTTTTCTATAGTAACTTGGGGTGTTTTGACCATGAGCTCATAGAACTAGTATCGGTTGTAAGTTAACTGATCATGCAGAGCCGAGGCTGAAACGAATTGTAACAGATAAGCCGCATCATTGTATCCATTCTATGGAAGAGTAAATAAAACGACTAACAAAACTTGGTGGATGTAGCCTCGTGGATGAGGTGAACCACGTGAATATGGTTGTCTTGTCCTTTGTATTCTTTCTATGTTGTCCATGCTCCTTTTCTTTACATAATGATGTTAGTATAAATGTTTACTGGTGAAAGTTTACTAAACGTATTTGTAGATGCTCAATTTCAGAAGCATATTACATGGATGGTTTAAAGCTTTAAAAAAAAATGAAAAATTTTCACCCTTTTTATCTAATTCCACAACACGGTATTATGGGGATGTTACACCCATGATCTTGCAGTCATTGTTTTGCTTTATTGCTGCCATACCTCTAGATCAGTAAAATGATATGGCTATCAACACTTCCATTTTATCTATTTGTTATACACCAAAACCCATACCTGAAAATGATATATATATATATATATATATATATATATATATATATATATATATATATCCCTACATTGGCTGTATTCGTTGGGGGTAGCTACAGTTCTAGATCTGAAATCCTTACAGATATCAATGCCTTGTTTTATTTTTATTTTTACTGCTCGCATAGGTTGTTTAAAAACGGAAGGATCGGGAGGAAAATTTTAAAAAAATTCAGCCACCTATGGCGAGTTTTTAGAAAAACGCATGACATCAAAACGTGAAGGACCAAGCTTTTCCTTTAAATGCCCGACCTCATTTTCAACTCGTAACCCTAAATTTTTCTACCGAGCTGGAAATTCTTGGCCTTATTAATGCATCCACGTAGCCATAGAAATATGGCGTGTTGTCGGGGGGGGGGGTGTTGTTCGTGAGAGTAAACTGTCAAATGAATGTAAATTTCTTTTATGCAAGACAAGATCAGCATAGCCCATGTGCTACGGGAAACCCCTCACCTCACACATAAGCTCTGAATTGGGGTTTAACCGAGTTGGGGAAAAACATAGGGTCGGAGTACCCCTTTCAACCACTATCGAAACCAGGGTTATGTGGAAGCAAAAACAAGGGTTAAGAGAAAGTCTTATAACAATACCCTCATCGAATTCATGAGGAGGTATCCCTTCCCGACCTGGAAAAGTAAGTTGTTATCAGACCTGGGAAGGGTAAATTGCAAAATCTACTTTTTATATACAAACTTTAAAGATTTCCTCGCTAAACAAACAGAGCTTGCGACCAAGAAAAAAGAGTTTCAGTTCAAACATTAACCTTTTTAAATTACATGAAAGCTTATAATTTCAGCATACCTAGTAGGGCCATTATTTTCACACCCAATTTTGCGGCTTAAAGCAAATAAAACAAAAAAGAAGTCTATTACAGTCCCTCAAGGAAACTGACAGTCCAAAATCATTTACAAGTAGGATTTGGTAAAATACTGTAAATTATACAACAGTGAGTTTGCCACGTCGTGGCTTTCGAGTTACCATTAAATATTGAGAATGCATCAAACCGCTAATACTTCTACGTATGGGTGTTTTGACAAAGATTTGAGCTCAGAATTTCTAAATGATGAATAGATACAAGGTTCGGTTAAGGGTTGTGACTATGTATAGGTTTGCTTGTATTTAAAGGCATCGGGAGATGCATATTAACTATTGGGGTTTTATGGTGTTTAAGTTTGGCACCATCAGGCCATAACTGTCGTGACTATGCCCTGTAATAATATTGGGTTGTTAGCTTAAACATATGATTTTGTTGGTTAATGAAGACTCTATGTTTATTGTGGTTGTACCATTGCTTGCAATGGTCCCTCTATTTGAATCGTGACTATGTAGTTTTTATATGTAATTAATAGAATCTATGAAGGTGGGCATTCATAGCTAGGGTTTTATTGAGGATACTGTCACTAGCTTGGCAAGGCTATGACCTTGTGTATTTCTTTGTTTGTACTTACATTCTTGTTTTTGTATTTAAAATATGGGATTTTGCTTACAATGATGCCATTGCTGGCAATGGCACTCTTTCCAATTCGTGACTGTGTAAAATAATGGTGAATTACAGTTTTGTTTTACTTATCTATGAATTAACTTGTGAATGGCCACGAGCTTTCTTTTAATAATGTGAAATGGATGTCCTAGCTGTGATAGCATAGTCAATGGCTAATGTGTTATGGTTTATGTTAATGGGTTTCCTTTGCTTCTTGGTCGTGACCCTCGAACTTATTACAACACATATATTTGTTTGTATTACTGTGTGGAAATGTTGTCAGGAAATGATATTGTTTCATGGTTAATATTTCTTCTATTTTACTATTGTTTAGAATAGATTTATGTGGAACATTTATAAGTTATTACAACATGGAAAATCATTGTAACCGAACCCTACAAAATTTGATGCCTATCGTGGTGTTTATGTAAACTTGGTTTTTAAGTTGTGAACCCATAGGACTCGATCTTGGGCTGTGTGGGTGTTAAATGGTTTGTTTCTATATTTTGTAATGGCATGAATGTCGACAAGATTCGATTCTGTACCTTTTTAATGTATACAATTTTGATAATGCGATTTGTATTAGGTTATAGTTGATTTCTTATGTTAATGGTATATGATATGGTTTATAATTTATGTTAAATTTGTGTCTACAGACCTTAGAGGTCTTGCTAGATTGGAATTTGATGTTTTTTTTATGAAATGGAAATGATTAGTTTGTAGTTTGTTTACTAGATTTTACAGATAGTTTGACTCTGTTTTATTTTTTGTTTATATGTATTTATTGTTCGAAGTTTCAGTAGTTATACTTAAGATATAATATTATGCATAGATTGTAGGATAAGGCTATAGATAATAGTTTTGTTTATTGTAAATAAGATAGGCCTATTGGCAATGTGAAGCCTGCCAACGGATATAAGATATAGGTTTTGCTTCTAAAAATTTTAGGTTGAATAAGCGTCTTCAGTTAGGGTTTAAAGGATTTGGATACACAATCTATTCTATATTATTCCTATGTTTGGAACTTGAAAATAATGAACGGGAAATAAATTGCAGAAATGAACAAAAACCAAACCCTCATATAGATAACACTAAAGGTGCTTAATCCATCATGAATAAAATATATTAGAATAGCCTAGTTGAATAGAAAAAGATAACCTAAACTTTGATAAAAGAAATACATCTGCTAATAAACAATGAGTTTAACGTGTAAGTCAAGAAAAAATTAATGCAAAAAATATAACCTAACTTATAGTAGACAAATCATAAATATCCATTCAACATTCAATCTCCTCTTTAATAAGGAAACCTGTGTAGTTTACAATGGAAAAATAAAGAACCTTGTACCTGCAAGATGAAGTTGTTTCAATGGCTGAAAATCCGTCACACTCAAATACCCATCATTAACAAATTCATAGACAGATCTCACCTCTGTTCAAATAACTGAATAAATTGGGAACTACCAATTTCCTCCCAACCTTGACCCAGAACCGCCCAAGATGGTTCCAACATGCAAGTAGCTTAGAGATCCTAAGGTAAGTCTTCCCTATATGGGATATTAGGTTATGTATTAGTTCTCCTTTTTCCTCTTAGGAAAAATGTTCTCCAATAACTCTCTTGAGAATAATCAGGTAGAATTATGAAATAATCCAAAGTTATCCCCAAGCGTCTCTTTGACTTGGGTTTTTATAGGAAGACTCTTCAGTCAAAGGGGCAGTTAAATCAAGAATCATTTGATTTCTTGAAATAACCTTTATTTGTTTATTTTAGGTAATTTTAATATTTAACTTAGGAACTTTTGACTAGTTACTACTTTGACACTTATAGGTATTTTAATATTTAATTATAATTAGTAATAATAATAGCATATGGATCCTTTTCTTTATTACTTATAGCTATTAGTATTATTACTATCCTTACTCTTTTTACATATCATGTATATATATTATTTGTTAACATTTTATCCTTAGGTATCATATAGAATGATCCCTAAACATATGCCACCTTTATTTTAGCTTAGTCACTTTCTTTAATAAGTACTTCAGGTAGGGGGGTTAGACAACTCTAAACCTCCTTGCATGTTGGATTCCGTCCTATAACATGGTAGTTCTTCAGTACTTTATGAGAAACATAAATTCAAAATTTCATTTAATCACTTAAAAATAAGTAAGATGAGATGAATGTTTTATCTGAGTCGTTTTCACTCAACATATTAATTCTTTTCAGTAACTCCTAGCACCTATCCAGAGTCTATACTCAATGCTAAAAAATAGGGACTTACAAATTTAGTGCAATTCTAGAGTTCCTTTCTCTACACTAATGTTAGGATGTACGTCTAGGATACACCTAAGGATACAATGGCCAAGGATCTGATGTTCCAGAGCTTATTCTCAACATCAACTTAGAGGGATTTAGGGATTATGCCCAACACTTCCAATTTATCTTTTCATGTGCTTCAGAGCTTCATGCTCAAGAAAAATGTTTTCATAACTCATGTGTTCTAGAGCCTCTCACTCAACACAAATATAAACACTCATGTGCTCTAGAGCTTCTTGCGGAACACAATTATCATATACCCATGTGTTCCAGAGCTCCTCACTCAACACAAAACATCTCATGAATGATGTGCTTCAGGGTCCACGCCCAACACATTAAATCAGATATAAAACATATGCAATTGGATTACGCCCAATATATCATAAAAACCATCATGTTCATGTGGAGTGGGGTATTAGACCTAATACACCAATTAAAACATAAAAGTAACCTGATAAAAAATGAGGCTTATTCCCATAAGTGTTAGGTCAAAATTTGGGATATTACATCCCTCCCCACTTATAACAACACCATCTGTGGTGTTCTAGGGACTCAGAATGAAATCATGAAACAAGGAGGGGTAAGCCTTTCTCATGGTGGCTTCATTATCCCAAGCAGCCTCATTGGCCTCAAAGTGCTTCCATTGCACTTTCAATTGGACTATGGTGCGCTTCCTGAGCTGCACCTCTCTCTTGTCCAATATATGAAGGGGTTGAGGTGCAAACTTGCCTTTAGGTTCCACCTGTAATAAGGACCAATCAATCACATGTTTAGTATCATAAACATATTTATTTAATAAATATGCATGGAAAACATCATGGACTCTTATGTGAGTGGGTAAATCTACTTTATATGCCAATGGTCCTCTCTTGGCCAATATCTCAAAGGGTCCACAAAATCTAGGTGCCAACTTGCCACACCTCCCCAAGCTCAACAAGATTCATTTTGATTTTACTTTCAAGTAAACATTGTCACCTATTTGATCATGTTTATCTTTCCTTTTCTTATCTGTATTACTTTTTTGGTGATATTGTGCTTCTTTAAGGTTCAGCTAGACCTTGGCTACCAAATTCTCCAAGTCCTTTAGTAAGTCAAGCCCTAACATGAGTCGATCCACTGGTATATCCCAAGTAACCGGTGTTCTACACTTTCGTCCATAGAAAACCTCAAAGGGACTCATCTTGGACAAAGTATGGCATCTATTGTTATATACAAACTATGCAAGATGCAGGTAATATTTCCACTTGGCTGGGCTGTTCATGACATACATCCTAAGCATGTCCTCTACAATCTAGTTTACCCATTCTGTCTTCCTATCTGTCTACAAGTGGTAAGCAGTACTAAAGTTCAACTGCGTCTCTAAACTGGAGAATATGGATCTCCAAAAGTTCCCAAAAAAATTAGTATCTCTATATGAGATGATTGCCTTGGGTATCTCATACAATATAAAAATCTCCTTTAAGAAGATTTTGACAATGTGTACTGCCTTGTAGGTTGACTTCACTGGAATGTACTGTGCTACTTTTGACAATTTGTCAATTGCTATAAAGATGGAATCATTTTGATTCTTACTCTTAGGTAGACCTGTGATAAAATCCATACTAATGACCTCCCACTTCCATTCTGTAATGGGTAATGGCTACAGCAACCCTGAGGGATGTTGGTGGTCATGTTTGGCCAGTTGACATTCTTGACATTTTGCAATAAACAATGCTATGTTGGCCTTTAACTTAGGCCATAAAAAGTGTTTATTTACTATAGATATCATCTTTTGATATCCCAAATGCCCTGAGTTGGGTGTCCGATGAAACTCCATGAGGATACTGGACTTGATGTCCCCTCCTTCCGGAATGTTCAATCTCTCCTTGGACCATATCAGTCCTGTTTCATCTACCTTGTACTGTTTTTGTTGCTGAAACAACCTGTCCTCTTGGACCTTCTTGAGGATTTCAACATAGAAAGGGTCAACTTTGTTGGCCATTCTAATCCTCTCATGTAAATCCGAATTAGTTTGACTTAAAGTCACCTCATATATCATATGAGCTCATCGGCTCAAAGAATCAACAATTTTGTTCTCTTTTCCCTTTATATGCTTTAGCTCAAAATGGTACTTGCTAAGGAAAGCTAACCATTTGGATTCCCTGACATTTAGATCTATTTGTTCAAATAAATACTTCGGACTCATATTTTCTGTTTTCAGGAGGAATTTATTTCCCATGAGGTAGTGCCTCTACATCCTCAAGGTGTGGATTATGGCTACTAACTCAATATCATCGGTGGTGTATGTAACACCCTGGTTTTGACCCCGTTTCCATTAAAAATATATATGATGTATATATTGTAATTAATCATGGTGTCGAGCTAAAGGTAAAATCTCAACCATGGATTATTGTTTTATGTTCCGGTGATTAAAATTGTTTTCGATGGTATTTCATGCTAGACGACACATTAGAATTTTGGCATAATGTAAATATGTAAAATTAATTAAAAGACCCACAACCAGCTATGTCAATGCAACCATAATGAAAAGGGCATGATTTCCTAAGGATATGGGAGGGGAATGTCTAACCCTTAGGAGCCATTTGGGAATAGCCAAGTGTCAATTGATAAACCCTTTAGTTGTCACCTATCTTTTGTCTTACTCACCATTTATCCCTTGTCTTATTCAATAACCTTTTTGTCTTATTCTTGTCTCAACTACCAAACTAAATCCTCTGGATTTGGTTGGGGGTAGTTATTGCCCTAGGAAAATGTTTTTGTATGGGCAGTGGTGTGTGGCAGGACTGTCGGTCCTTTCCTACACACACACTCCAACAAGGAGCACGTTCATCCTCATGTGGGAAGGAGGAGAACAGACCACAACCCCATTTCTTCCATTTCGTCAAGAAGAGAGTTTGGGGGTCTGCTTTACCTTCATGATTTTGCTGTTGTGGGTTCTCATTCATGATTTGGGCTCCCATACACTTTTTGTCATCATCAAACATCCACGTTGGGCTCTCTCTCTCTCTCAAATGGATGGAAGTTTCCTATGTGTGAATTTCATTTTTGGATTTTGCGGTGTGTAGTTTCCCTTCACGTTATGGGTCTGGGTATGTGAATCTACCTTCACACAGGTTGCATTCCTTTTATCATGTAGCTGAGAAATCACTATTGGTTTCCACATGAATTTGGGTTCCTGTGAGTTTGTTGTTGAGTTGTTTTGGCCATGATAGGGACATAAACGACTCTAGAGTTGAATTGCTTAGTCTAGGCTATGTATTACCCAATTATCATTCCGTATTTTTTCTGTGGTGTTTTCATTTCAATCCCAGAGCAATTGTTTTTCTATGTGTGCACAGTGGATTTGTATTTGGACTATGTAGGAGTGGAAAGGAGTCTGCTTGACAAACCTATTGTTTTATAGGATCCTCATAGACAGAGCTAGAGGTTTGGATCTCTTCTCTACACCCCTTGAATAGAACTAGAAGGGAATTCATGGCCTGAGGTACCGTGCAGCAGAGAAGGGAATGATTCCTTATGTTGGGTGTGTGTGGATGTATTAGGAGTCAAGCTCGTTCTGGTTTAGGCATCCTTAGCTCTTCACTAAGCCCACTAGCTTAGTTATTTATTGTTGTCTACTCTTAGCTTGATAAACCCAGCTGTGTTGGCTTGGTTGAATTTTGTGCTATCCTTGGCTATGTGTGAGACTGCTTAGTTTCCTTATTCCTTGTGGGAATCATGCCAAGCTCGGGGGTGGTAGTTTTGCTGAGATATTAAGGAGCACACTGTCCTATGGTTGGGTGGAATGTTACAGTGACATAGCTGGTTGTGACACAAGTTCTCCATAAGATAAGTATTCTTGTGTTTAAATCTCTGCATTTACGATTGATAATGAATTACACTGAACATGCTGAATGCTTGAATGGAATGTAGTTTGCTTCCCATATAAGGTAAATAATTATGCATCTATGCATGTTATAGTTCAAAGAATTCCAATTTTTATTATGTGTATGTTCATGGGGCTAGTTGCCCTGGTAGATAGTGTTATGATATCATCCTCTTCACCAGTCGGAGGGTTGGGGACGTTACATGGTAGTTCTTCTTGTGTTCTTTTAACTTTCGTGATTCATAATAGATCATGTAATCATTCTACAAGAGGACTCCTCCAAGCCCTTCCTTGGTTGCAGCCGTGCAAAAAACAAAATCCCCACTGGGATCCGTAAATCGTAGTATCAGCGCCATCGTCAAAATTTGTTTAAGCTTTTGAAAAATTTCCTCGCCCTTGGTTTTCCACAAGAACTTGTTTTTTTTATTTTGTAAAGCAGTCATGGGACAAGCTATCCTCGAGAACTTCTCAATGAACTTTCGGTAATAACTGGCTAATCCCAAAAAGGATCTAATGTCAGTGACACTAGTAGGGCTAGGCCAATATTCTATGTATGTAATTTTTTCCTGGTCCACAACAATCCCCTTCTTGGAGATGATGTGACCCAAGTACTATATCTTTGGTTGTAAAAATCACATTTACTAAACTTGGCATAGAGCCGGTGTTCTCGTAACAACTGTAGCATTATGCAGAGATATTTCTCGTCTTCCTCTCTACTCTTAGAGTAAACTAGGATGTTGTCCAAAAATACCAAAACAAATTTATTCAAGTACCTAATTAATATATTCTTCATCGTACACATAAAGTTTGTGAGTGCATTGGCCAACTCGAATGACATCGCTACAAAATATTAGTGGCCATACCTCATACGAACGGTGGTTTTGTGAATATCCTCATCATGAATCCATAGATGATGGTACCCAGATCGTAGGTCAATATTCAAAAATATATTGGATCCTCCTACTTGATCGAACAAGTCATCGATCCTAGGGTGTGGGTATTGGTTCTTGATGGTCATTTTCCTAAGATGACGGTAATCGATGCACATCCTCATCGTACCATCCTTATTCTTTACTAAAAGTATTGGCAATCCCCAAGGGGACACACTCGATTGGATATATCCCTTCTCAATCAACTCCTGCAACTGTAGTTTGAGTTCCATAAACTCTAGTGCGCTCATGTGGTAAGGGGCTTTTGAAGATGGAACTGATCCTAGGTTTAGTTCTATGGAAAAATCTAATTCTCGTTTTGGTGGCAATCCCAGAATCTCCTTAGTAACTACACCTTTGAAGTCTATGAGAACTGAAAATTCCTCAATGTTCTATTCTCTTTCAGCTTCTATGTATTGGGTGTTTACTACAAATAGTTTGCAACATTTCCTAATAAACTTCATTTCTGGTAAAGAGGATATCTGCCTTACGAAAACTTTCTCAAGTATGCCTTGAATATTTACTAGATTCCCTTGGCTATCTGTACACAATATTGACTTGTGTAAGAAATCAAGAATGACATGGTGTTATTCCAATGAGTCCATATGCATATAATTATATCATACGATCCTAAGGGTAGGATGCTCAAGGTTATTCTAGTAGTAAAACAAATCAGGTTTACCTCATAGTCTTCAACTATTTTAGAAAGCTTTCATTTCGTACCCATGGCTAATTGCACCAGCTCAGTATTTATCATGTTTAACTTCATCTAGTTTACATACATAAACAATTTCAGGAGATACATAGCTCCAGGAAGCACCAAGATCAATCAATATTGAAATAGAAGTGTTGCAAACCTTACCTTCTATCTCAACCATTGTAACCTGATGGTCTTCCTATTGGCCATCCAAGGTTGCATAAATCCATGGTGTTCCAGTTATGTCCTCTATTGTCGGTTCTTCTTGTAAGTTCTACAAGCCTCCATTGGTCTTTTTCTTACAGTCTGGGGCATAATGGGGCCCTTAGCATTTGCAACATTTGATTTGCAGTGGGGAAAAATTGGCTCCCCCATTTGTTGCTGGTTTCTTAGCATTTGGTGCTCGTACATATGGCTTTGTACTAGTTCTGTTAAAGTTCTTATTGGATGGAAAGATATTCTTTTGTTTTCTATAAAGTGTCAGGTTGAAACCCGGTTTGCATTTTTCCAAGAAGGTCCTAGAATTTTCTCTGCTTCTGTTGATATTCTCTTGCCTCAACTATCCATTCTCATAGCTTAGCCTAGCTTTGTGTAGGGTGATGTCAAATTTTTTAGGAATTTCGAATTCAATCTTCTCCCGAAAGTTGGGAAGAAGGCGTCCTAAAAATTGCTATATTTTCATTTTATCGTCCTTTATGTAAGAAACATAATGTAACAGATCCAAAAATACGTTAATGAAAGAATCCATAGTCATGGAACCCATCCTTAATTCATGAAATTCTTTCACGTTTCTATCGAAGAATTTTTTCGACATGCATTTCTCTTGAATATTTTTACAAAAATTACTCCATCTAATTTCTCTTACCTCATCTTTCTTGGTATGCTTTAGGTTTCTCCACCATATACCTACTTTTCCATTTAAATTATAGATGGCCAGACGGGCCTTCATCTTGCTAAAGTAGTTTTGTACTCGGAAATATATACTCATACCTAGAATCCATTCTTCATCTTTCTCCCCTATGTTCATCTCTCCTTCATAGGTTGGGGATTTTATATTTCATAACTCTCCCTGGAGATTGTCATCACATCTCTATTTCTTTCTACAAGGAGAAAGAGAATCTTGACTAGAAGGATTGTGACAATATCTTTCTAGAGGTTCAGGGGTATGTTGTTCTTTTCCTTCTTCTCTCAGGATGCTGTCCCATTTATGATAGAATTATTTCCTTAACCTGTTGGTTGAATGAGTGGGTTTTCCCTATGGACTTCCTCCCATCATGTTCTGTGCCAAGGATTCATTAGTTTCTTGTTGTTCCTTTCTTTCATTCATATTATCATCTTTGAAGCTCTGTAAGTATGCTTAAAGACTTTGTATGGTTTTCAGTATATCAGAATTTAGTTCCACCACCAGTTCTGCTTTCTGGGTGGGGGTATTCAACTTTCCTTGTCGGTGGTTGTCCTCTTCTGTGTTCATGACTTGAATTATTCTTTTAATCATGCAATTGCAATTTTTTTTAATAACAGGAAATTTTTTTGTTAGTTAACAAAATTAAAAACATTATTTATTTTCTACAACGAATGTCTGCCATTCCCATTAGCTCTCTTAGTGTTCAAACTGGCCTCTATACCACTTTTAATGTCCCCAAATTTGAAAATAATTTTTATTTCATTAGGCTAGTTAGTTGCTACCTATAGTACACATTAACTTAACTTCTGTGGAATGTGTCTAACTTTGTTTGTGAAAGCAAAATGTCGTAATATGCTCTTACACTTTATAGATGTTTTCCCGATGTGGTTGTTAATGTAATTCTATATAATTTGTTTATGTTACTTGGTTTGATTTATATGTTTACACTCTCTAGTTGTTTACTTCTTATCATGCATGTGTGTGTATGTGTGCTAAGTTTATATATTACTTAATGTTATTAGTTTTCTCTACTGGTTTATGTAAATTCCTAACTTAACTTGTAATTGTCAAGGGGTGGAGTGGTGGTACTTGTATCCCTTATAGGATCACTTGGAGAGGTAACTGGTTTTACTTTATGTTACAGGGTTTACTTAGTTATTTGAAGTAATGCAACTCTTCTTCATCTTGTCCAGGTTCATTAGGTGATGAAATTTTTTTATGACAACTAAACAATGGAATGCTACCTATGCTAAACTAGTTCATTGCTTTTGAAGAAAAAAGAACCAAAGTCCTATCCTAGAGTCTCTTACTACTGTTATTCATGTTATTGTTTTATTCATGGCTAGGTTTTATTTAGTCCTATGTCTTACTGGTTATCATTATTATTATGGTTCTAATACTTTAAATGAGCTCCAAGAATGTGCTTAACATTTATATGGTTTGCATGTTATGTGAAAGGCTTTAGTTATCATACTTTAGCCATGAGGTAATAAAGTTTATATATCATATCTTATATGTATAATTTGAAATTCATGGCATATTCCTCATGACATGAATCTTGGCTTATCCTAAGTCAATTATGCCAATAATGGGGTTTTCAATGCACAAGGAATTTCAATTACCCATTCATGTTTGTGGATATGAAACTATATGCATGGGGATAAAATTCGATGTTGGTGGTGGCTAGGGTGGTGGAGTAAATGCTCCTCGGGATGTGGTGAGCTCAAGCCCTAAGCTTGGTATATCATGGATGAACGATTCATTTGTCTCTGTGATGGTTAAGCTATGTTCAACTCTCTGGTTTTCATCACTCTGTGAGGTCTAGTTCGCATTTACGCCTGGGCAAGGTATGCTCTCCACCTGGGTTTACAGCATTGTTACTTGTTTTTTCAGTTTGAGGATTGGTATACCTCTAATCATGCTTTGTTTCTTCGTTTATAGGTGACAGGGTTCCTATTGCACAGGTCGTGTGTATGTCAAGTCGCTGACACATACCCTTCATGTGTAATCCCTGTATACACAAGACTAAACTTGTTCCTCTACGTATGGGTGTTTTAACAGATATTTGACCTCGACATTTGTAAATTATTAATGAATACATGGTTTGGTTAAGGGTTGTGACTGTGTATATATTTGTTTGTATTTAAAGGAATCTAGAGATGCGTATGAAGTATTGGGGTCTTATGTTGTTCAAGTTTGGCACCTTCAAGCTATAACTGTCATGACTCTGCTCTATATTAATATTGGGTTGGTAGCTTAAGCATATGATTTTGTTGGTTAATGAAGACTCTGTGTTTATGGTGGTTGTACCATTGCTTGCAATGGTGCCTCTATTTGAATCATGATTGTGTAGTTTTTATATGTAATTAATAGAAGGTATGAAGGTGCACAGTCACAGCCAGGGTTTTGTCGTGGATATCGTCACTAGGTTTGCAAGGATATGAATTTGTGTATTTTGTTGTTTATACTTACATTCTTGTTTTGGTATTTAAAAGATTGGGTTTTGCTTATAGTCATTCCATTGCTTGCAATGGCACTTTTGCCAATTCGTGACTATGTAAGGTAATGGTGAAATGCTGTTTAATGGTGAATTACAGTTTTGTTTTACTTGTATGTGAATTAACTTGGGGATGGATGTGAGCTTGGTTTTAATAATATGAAATGGATTCCCTAGATGTGATATCGTAGACTATGGTTAACTTCTTATGGTTTATGTTAATGGGTTTCCTTTGCTTCTTGGTCGTTAGCCTCCAAATGATTACATTGTATATCTTTGTTTGTATTACTGTGTGGACATGTTGACAGACAACGATTTTGTTTCATGGTTAATCTTTCTTGTATTTTACTGTTGTTTAGCATAGATTTATGTGGAACGTTTGTAAGTTATTACAACATGGAAAATCGTTGCAAATGAACCCTACAAGATTTGATGCATGTCGTGGTGTTGATGTAAACTTGGATTTTAATCCGTGATCCCACAAGACTCGATCCTAGGCTCCATGTGTTTTAAATTATGTGTGTGTGTATTTTTTAATTACACAAATGCTGGCAGGATTCGATCCTGTAACTTCTTAACGGATATGATTTTGATAATGTGATTTGTATTTGCTTATAGTTGATTTCTTATGTTAATGGTATATGATATGGTTTATAATTGATTTTCATGTCATGTATATAGATCTTAGAGGTCTCCTTATCTTGGAATTTGATGTTGTTGTTTATAAAATGAAAATTATTGGTTTGTAGTTTGTTTACTAGATTTTATAGATAGGTTGACTGTGTTTTATTTTGTGTTTATATGTATTTATTGTTCTAATTTTCAATAGTTATAATTAAGATAGAATTTTATGCACAAATTGTAGGATACTGCTATAGATAATAGTTTTGTTTTTTGTAAATAATGCAGGCCTGATGGCAATGTGAAACCTTCCAACAGAGATAAGATATAGGTTTCGCTTCTAAAAAGTATACGTTGAAGAAGTGTCTTCAGTTATGGTTTAAAGGATGTGGATACACAATATCCTCTATACTATTCCTACATTTGGAACGTGAAAATAGCGAATAGGAAATAAATTGTAGAAATGAATAGAAACCAAACTCTCCTATAGATAACACTAAAGGTTCTTAATCCATGATGAATAAAATATATTAGAATAGCCTGTTTGAATAGAAAAAGATAACCTGACCTTTGATAAATGAATACATCTACTAACAAATAATGAGTTTAACCTGTAAGGGAAGAAAAAAGTAATGCATAAAATATAACCTAGCTTATGGAAGACAAATCCTAAATATGCATTCAACATTCAATCTCCTCTTTTAATAAGGAAATCCTTGTAGTTTACAGTGGAAAAATAAATAACCTCATACTTGCAAGATGAAGCTATTTTAATGGCTGAAAATCCTGCACACTCAAATACCCAGCATTAACAAATTCATAGATATATCCAACCTCTCTTCAAATAACCGAATAACATGGAAACTACCACGTTCCTCCCAACCATGACCCGAAACCGTTCTTGGTTTCAATCTGGATCCCCCTGAGCTGGTTTCAACATGCAAGTAGCTTACAGATCCTAAGGTAGGGGTTTCCTATCTTGGATATCCCGTTCTGTATCAGTTCTCCTTTTTCCTCTTAGGAAAAATGTTCTCCAATAACTCTCTTGAGAATAATTAGGTAGAATTATGGAATAATCTAAGATATCCCCAAGCCTCTCTTTGGATTGGGTTTTAATAGACAGACTTTTCATTGAAAGGGGAAGTTAAATCAAGAATCATTTGACTTCTTGAAATAACTATTTTTATTTAGTTTAGGTAATTTTAATATTTAACTTAGGAGCTTTTGACTAGTTCCTACTTTGACTATTGTAGGTATTTTAATATTTAATTTCCATTAGTAATAATAATAACATATGAATCATTTTCTTTNTTTATCATTAGGTATCAGATAGCATGATCCCTAAACATATGACGTTTTTTTTTAGCTAATTTACTTTCTTTAATAAGGCCTTTAGGTAGGGGTTAGGTCAACTAGGTTAGGTCAATTATGTGATTCAGGGTCCACACCCAACACATGAAATCATATATAAAACATATTCCATTGACTTATGCCCAATATATCAAAAAAATCATCATGTTCATGTGCAGTGGGTTCTTAGACCCAATATACCAATTGAAACATCAAAGTAACCTCATAAGCAATGGGGATTATGCCGATAAGTGTTAGGTCAAAATTCAGGATGTTATAGTTGGCTTCAGTATTTAGGTAATAATAGTTCATGGTTAACTTCATTCCATGTTTGAATTCAATGTTGACTTCAATCAAAGGATAACTTCAAGGTTTCCTTCAATCCAAGGTTGACTTCACTTCATGGTTGAATTCAATCATAGGTTGAACTCAATACATTAATAATATTATCATTTATGACTTCAATATGTGATTTCCTTTAATCCATAATTGACTTCAATCCGTGGTTGACTTCAAAGCATGATTGACTCTAAACCATGGATGACTTTAATCCATAACGACATTTTTAAAAGTGGTTGATTGAAATTTAACCATGCTTCACTTCAATGCATAGTTGACTTTTAAGAAAGATTGACTTCAATCCATGTTTGAATTTTAGGCAAGGTTGACTTTAATTAAAGGATGAATTCAATTTATGGTTGAATTTAATCAATACTTGAATTTCAAGCAAAGTTAAATTCAATCAAAGGTTGAATTTAATCCATGGTTGACTTCAATCTATTGTGACTTCAATCCAAGAATGACATTAATCCATAATTGACTTATAAGCAAGATTGACTTCAATCCATGGCTGACATTAATCCATAGTTTACTTCATTACAAAGTAGACTTTAATCCTTATATGAATTCAATGAATGATTGTATTCAATCCAAGGTTGACTTTGTACCAGGGTTAACTTCAATCTATAGTTTAATTCAACCCAAGGTTGACTTAAATTCATAATTGACTTTGAAACAAGGTTGAATTGAATCTAAGGTTGAATTCTATCGATGGGTGACTTCAATTGAAGGATGAATTTAATCAAAAGTCAAGACTGTAATGCCTGGTTGAATTCAATGCAAGGTTTACTGCAAGGTTAGCTTTAATTCAAAGTATTTCAAAATCCATTGTTAACTTCAAACTAAGGTTGAATTCAAGGTTGACTTTAATCCAAGGTTGGCTACATCCAAGGTTAAATTTAATCCAATAATTGAATTAAATAAATTAATAATATTACCATTAATGACTTCAATCCATGGGTGACCTCAATCCATATTTGAATTCAATCGATTATTGATTTCAATCCAAGATTTATTTTTAACAATGGCTAACTTAAATCCACAGCCATACTTTTAAAAGTGGTTTATTAACTTTAAACAATAGTTGACTTAAATCCATAATTGACTTTTAAGTAACTAAGCTTGAATTTTATCCATTGTTGACTTTTAAGAAAGGTTGATTTTAATCAAATGTTGAATTTAATCCACAAAACACAATCGATTTTAATCAAATGTTGACTTCAATAAAAAATACAATTATTATAAGAACCAATTACTACATTTAAACAATTTTCCAATATTTGTACATACCTAGTTCAATTTATTCTTGAATTTGGTTTTGAACATTCATGTCATCAACGTTATGATCCAAATATCTAAAAACATTACCATTAGTGATGTCTTCAATATTTGTACCCTTTTTTTTCTTTTTTTCATGGTATTTGAGTCTTTCTTTTTCATTACGTAAAGCATCATCTCGAGTGCGATCAGATTTCCTCTTTCGCTCTCTTTTGTTTCCCATGATTATTCAATGTATACCTTTACCTTAGAATAAATTTCCTGGGAGAGAATATTAATCATCAAAGAAAAAAACTCACCTTAAAAGACTTTTACATAAAATATTGCTGAAAATAATAATAATAATAAATCACCATAGATTAAATTGGTGAAGAATGTTTAAGAAAGTTTGTACCATAAAATATTTCCCAAAAAAATATTCACTAAAGAAAAAAAGTCTCGACCTTAGAAGATAATTTTGAAGAACACTTTACTATAAACAATTTGCCAAAAAATTCTTCATTATCGAAGAAAAATACCCTCCATCTAGAAGTTAATTTCTAAGAACATCTTACAATAAAAAAATTTCTGAAAATAATCTTTACTATCAAAGAAAAAGAGCCTCCATCTTAGAAGATAGTTTCTAAGAACATTTTACCATAACAATTTTTTCAAAAGGATCTTTACTATCAAAGAAAAAGAGCCCCCATCTTAGAAGATAAGTTTTAAAAACACTTACGAGAAAAATTAAACCTTTCCTGTAAAGGTGTAAAATGGTGATGTTTTTCAAAATTTGAAAATATCTGTAAACACGATTCTTATAAATATGAATCTAAATGGTTTTTCGAAAAGACGCGTCAAGTTTTTTCGGCTGACGAAAAAAATAAAAAAAAGTTTTTTTCTGAACTCTTTTATGTCTCTTAAAACTAAATTTTAGTCGAACTATTATACTTTTCGGCTAAAACCTATAAATATGCATAAACGGTTTTCGATCACATTTATGAGTCTTCTTCCAATTTTGGAGAGATCGGCTCATATGAAATACATAGAATTTCTCTTAACAAAAAATACCATTAGTTGCACAATTCAATCTATTTTCTAGTGAATTTTGTTGAATTTGGTGTGGCCCACTAATTTTATTTAAAAATATATATATATACAAATTTTTTGGTCGAACTCTTTTCTATTTGTTAAAACTAAATTTCAGCTGAACTGTTATACTTTTCGCTCTAAAACCTGTAAATATGCATAAATGGTTTTCCATCACATTTCTGAGTCTTCTTCCAATTTCGGAGAGATCATATCATATGGAATACTTAGAATTTATCTTGACAAATAATATTATTAGTTGCATAATTTAGTCTATTTTCTATCGATTTAAATTTTGTTGAATTTGGTGTGACCCACTAATTTTATTTAGTATTTTTATTAGAAGGTGTTTTTGATTGCTTCAAAATTTAATAGAATTGAGTGAAATGAAAATTTATTAACTTTAGCACAATCTGTCTAGATCATGATAACATATTTTGTTTTCAATGAGCAATAGTTGAACAATGAATAAATTGTAGTCTAAAAATATGATTATTTATCATAATTTCATTAATTAAAAAATACTACCAAACACTTGCATAAATGACATATGAAATGCCAATAAAAAAATCTAAAAAATAACCGATAGAAAGCTAACACAATTCTCTACAAGTTTTGTTTTTATTACAAAATGAAGTTCTAAATACAAATCTAATTTTTCTTTGCTCAAAGTTGAGAAACTTGCAAAAATAACATTGCTTTTCTTATAACCCCCTCCCCCCCCAAAAAAAATTGACGCTCATATTCATGATTTCACCGTTATGCTCTATTTGTAATTTTGTAATAATATTTAGAGAAGGTTATCTTTATCTACCTTAGTCGAAAGTTAACTAGGTCTATCCTAAAATATGTTATGAGCATAGTTTAGTAAGAAAGTTTACAGACATTTAAAAAATTTAAAGGAAATTATCGTTGAGATTCAATTCCATAGTAGAACAAGAATAACTTAGATTTACAATAGTTGTGCTTGAAGAAATCGCTAATTGTTATAATAGTACACATTACTAGCAGTCTTTGATTCAGGTATGGATGTCCGATCAGAGATGTATTAATAATTAAATCTAGTATTTTACAGGCATGAATAAAATACAGAAACAAAGATATATGTTTGGTAACATAGTGGGAAGGAATATTGAATTGTAACAAATCTACATCGTATTTATAGACATAATAGGTATTTGTCTTATACATATGCATAAACCGTTTATGCCTAAAAAATATAGATGCAATTCAAAGTTAAGATAAGAATCCTACTATAACTAGATTTAATAATAAGAAATAGAATAATAACCTCACACCACTGCTAGGAAAAAATAAATGGAATAGCCGTTCCTCCCAACCAACTCCTAGAGCAGCCAAATCACTTACTCCAGAACCCCTAATCTTGTTCATTGAACCACAAGAGAAAAAATCCACTTAATGCGTCATCTCTTGCATTATTAGATTCAATCCTCATTCAATGATAGCCTCCTACATCCTAATGGACATACTTTTATATAGTATTTTTCCTATAACTTGGTCATTTATGAGCCTCCTTCTCTTTAGCACTCAATAAAGAGTTGTGACCTAATTTTGGGGAAGATGCCTCGTGCACCTTGAGTTCTCACTTAGCAACTACAACCACTTGTCTTTTCCTCTTGTGGATTATAAAACACTCTTCAACAACTCTTTTTTTATGTCCCCTTCACTATCTTTTATTAATAAAAGAAGAATTCACTAGATTTTTTTGTTTTTTTGACTTTCTCTAAAAAATATTTAAATTATTAAATTTTGGCGTATTACAATATTGGAGGAAGTTTTAAAAAATCCTAAGTGATTTATAACTTATCACCTAAAAATTAAAAGAAATACACCTTATCCTATTATCCTCATAGAAGTGGGTTTTTCCCCTATCAAGAACATGGCTATGACTAGGTATGATGTATAAACATAAAATAAATAATATGAGAAACAACATTAGCGTAAAAACACCATGGCTTGGCTAAACCATCGGGGCATTGAAGAAAATGACATTTTGTAGAACATTGATAATGCCAAAAATATTATCACTTCTAAGTTTAAAGAGAACTTGTAGTGTGAGAAAAATTCAGTAGTTAAGAAAAAATTAAGATACTATAAGGAGGTGATTAATCATAATTTTGTAGATCAGAAGTATCTCTCAGTAGTAACTAGCTCACAAAAAATAATTAATATAGTAAAGATTGGAACAAACTATCATGAACTCCATAGCAAAATAGGGCGTTGGTTTATTCTTAAAACTCGATGGGAAAAAAGGATTTTCCAGTTTTCCATCTGTGTGAGTCTATGAGTGTTGAGACTTTCTTGTGTGAGTGTATGAGTGTTGAGACTTTCTCTTAGAGTGCCTTGCTTACACCCACATTAGATATGAGTTTAATAGTATTTGCTACAATACAAACCTTTATAACTTCCTAACTTGCCAAAACTATAGTGAGGTTTTAAATCTTCTTAGCAAACCTTTTGAGCATATCAACAAGATTTTTAAGTAAATCCACTATTATCCTTCTTAAGGTCCTATAGACCAAAGTTGATCATGAATCAAATTAATCACATTCTAAATTTTTTGTTCATTATGAATGTACTTTTAATTAATCAATTTGAATAATAAAAGCCATGTTTTAGTTTGTCTATATGTAAAAGAAGAAGATTGTAAATCAGTGTGATACAAAGTATGATAGAGAACATAAGAAAATAGAGAGTGTGAGAGAGCGAAGAACAGAGTAAGAAGAAGTGGAGAAGAAAAAAATAACAAAAGAGTTCAAGAAGCTCACACTTTTGTATTTTGGAAAGTATTGATAGTCATGTGAAACATCCTTGTAAATTTCCAAGTTTGTAATCACTGTTGTAGTTCTGTGTTATGTGATGATAATATATAATTCCATAGTTAATGGTTGAATCCATATCACACAAGTCTGTGGTAAACTTGCCCTTAGCTGTAAAACATTACATTTCCATAGCAAGTTAACTAGTCAACGTAAAAGTGAGGTTTCCAAAGGCCCTATGTCCGAGGGGGCGCGCGCATATATATATATATATATATATATACGACTGCTTTCTAACACAAGTTCACAGTTACACCCACCACTCCCAGTTCCAGTTCTATGTATGACTTCCTTTTATCATAAAATTTAAATTTACTGTTACTTGAAGTACAGTAGACATTAATTAAAAAATAGAAAACGAAACTAATCTTAAGGATTCTCTTCCTATAATCAATTACACGATCGAAATTTTATTAAAATACTTCACTTCGAACAGATCTTATGATGTCATGGCTAACATCACATTAAGAACAACTTTAAAATCTTTTATAAAAATACTTTAAAAATAAATAAATGTAATCAACAAACTCCAAGCAAAATATAAACTATTACACGACAAAAAACCAAAGAAAAACCAAACCAATTTTAAGGATTCCCTCCATATAATCAATTACACAACCGATCTTTTATGAAAATACTTTAAAAAAAAATAGGACGGTACCATATTTTACAAAATACTTCATTCAGAAAAGATGTCATGTCTATCACATTAAGACAGTTTATAATCTTTATAAAAATACTTAACTTCGAAAAAAATAAATGTTATCTACAAACTCTGAACAAAATATTATGTGTAATTTAAAAATATCTGAAAATGACTTTTCAAGTGTTTTTTTTTTTAAATAGAAATGCCAAAGTGGTTTTAAAAAAAATATAAAATGCCTAAATGTCCATCTTCTTATTTTCTCGCATAAATCTTCTGCTGAGTTGCCTAATGGTAAAGTGTTTGGTTATTTATGTTTAACTTCGACGCACAATATCTATTTAATTATAATATGGTCCCCGTCCATGCTATTGGTCCATATCATAATCAAGTGCGTACATTAGATGCCCTTATCAAATAATTATTATTACAAATATTTAGGAAAATGTAGCTCCCGAATTTAACATTTTGTTTTAACAGCTATGTTTTTGGTCCGCAATGCATTCTCTATTTTCATAGCTGCCAAATATTTAAGCAAATCGATAACTAGTTAGCACGCTTCAAATTTGAAGCCTTCAAAGCTTTTCAAGGCCATTTTAAACCTCATACAAGGACATAAGGAATTATACCATGCAAAAAAAATTAGTTTCATTTTCACCACTTCAATAATGAAATTGAGTAAGTATCTATAAATTTGCAAGAGAAGGGCAGCTACAAAATTTGCGTATCCAGGGATCTAATGGACTATGAGAGAGTAGGGACTCGGAGTCTTCACAAGTGCTCCTGAATAGTCGGATCATGGATGAGAATCTCAGTCCCAATCAACACGGACCACAGTGGGTGACTGGGCTGCCTAGTGCCAAGTTCAACTCGGCGAGTTAAGATTGTGACTCACCATTCGATGTTCACTTTCAAAGCATTTAATGGCATTAGCATGCATTATTGATTCACCAACTTCATTAAATCTTGGTAAGAGATGATGCCACCTGCCAACTTGATTTTCGATCTGTCATCTTATTGTTCACCGAGTCACGTGATCTCACAACTTACAAGTCACTTGAGTATATGATGTGAAATTAAATACTCATATGAGTCATATCTATTGATGGAGAATTGATTTGATAACACTCCACTGCCAAGGCTCCATAAGCAAAAACTAATGGTGTTTTTTTGGGTTACAACTTATAAGTTGCAATTTACAATGCATTGAGCAATCTTTGCTAGAATTGAACTTAACCTGGTCCAATAGGTATGTAAGTTTCCATACCATGGTTTCACCCAGTGCTATACATTTCTATTATGACCACCACAAGACTGGGATGGCGGATCTTTGGTAGCAGGATAGTAGCACGTCACCCTTTGTTTGTGCTCATGAATCATATCCTATACTAGTTAGTCTAGGATTCTAGGATTTATTCCAATTTCCATTCATTTACTGGGGTCATAATCATTTGAATCGTCACTCCCAATCTCCCACGGTCCATCTAGGCTGCTTAGTCTACCTGTCTTATCGGAGGAAGGGGGTTAGGCAGTAGAGACAAAGGAAACTCGAATGGAGGGCTAGCGAGAGAGAATGGTTGTAAAATATGCATATAGTCATCTCTAAAAGAAACAAAAGAATTTGTCATATAGCTATCTCAATATTATCATTACTTAATTTGTCGGGATGCTTACAGTGTAACTCTTGCACCTGAGTTGTTTATGAGGGTTTCTTATGTCTACAATGGAGATGATTTAGAGAGGTTCATTCCCATCATTATAGCACGAGTAGGTTTCTCCTGAAAATATTGCTATTACATCTCCCTTCCTCACTCACCTCACCTTTTGACTTGATTCCTCTTCTTCTTCTTCGTCTTCCTCCCATGGGCTCTCTGATCTATGCCCTGAGCGCCCTTATAACGAAGAATGATCTTTGAAAGTCTCTGGAAACCTTAGGAAAAGAGTACCCAATTTTCCCTCACCTGTACATATATATCTATGTTATGTAGAAGCAATTATAAAATGATTTTTTTTGTCATCATGTGAAATACACAAGCATGCATTCGCTTACCTCGAGAAAGGTAAATCAACTCAGGAGCGTCGGGATATTGTGGAATTGAGATGGCATTTCTTCCAATCGTCTTTTTGTAGAAGGAAACGGTTGCACACTCTAATTCCTCCTTGTCTTCTGCAGTGGGAAACTCGAAGGTTCCACCTTTTTCACAGGTAGGAGAAAGAGAAGCAAAGGTAGAACATTGAATAGGCTGGATTGAGCTCCCCTGAACTTAAAGAGATTGGTGAAGTATGTAAAAAAAAAAATTTATTTCAGGTTTATGAGTATACGCCAGTCGGAAGTCACGACTCAGACTCTCGACTCTCCAATTCTATGCTTCAGTGTCTCCCTAATTTCTATTTCCTCCAGAAGATTATGCAGAGCTAAGATGTCGACTTGGTTATTGTNATTTTATATGTGGATAAAAGTTAAATGTGTTTCTTGTTGGAGTTCCTTCTGGTTCTATAAATATAAGGGTTTAAAATTTTTCCATCCAAAATGTTGTTTTAAATTTGTAATGTATTATGCGTTTCCGTTTCCACGAGACTAAGTCTTGAATACTCAATAGATGTAACCTTAAAAAAACCAGTATTTAAATGAAATGAGAACCAAAATAATGTATACTTTTCATAGTCTAGGACCACAACTTCGTTTGGGCGAAGGAGCAAGAAGAAAGAGCCTTGTATTTGAGTTCCAAATCTGTCAATGCAATTTATCTGCCGTGAATTGTAAACCTTAGGTTGAAAGAAAGAAAAATATTTGAATATAAGTATTTGAATTGTTCCAATTTCCTTAATGAAATCCAATAGTTGAAAGGATAAAATATTTAACAACCAACACTGTAAATGTTGTAGACTCTGACCCCTTTTTTTTCCTGTCAGCGTTCTAATAATGGAAACAAAATGTACAAGTTTTCTACCAATATATCTAACAAGGGAATCCTTCGATAGACGTTCATGAATGACGGAATAAGATTGCAATGATCTAGAAAAGAACATGATTTCAACATCCTCGTTGTTGTAAACCTCCAAAACGTGTGTTTATGATTCATCTTCCTTGTTGAATTTGGTAGAAACTAGACACCCAACTTGTAGTGATATTTGTTTGAGAATTTAAAGTTCTTCCTTATATGATCCGTTGGACCTCAACATGTGTGCACTAAAAGTTTGTTGTAAAAGAATGTGTTCAACAGGTTAATTAGCATTAACATAAATTAAGTGCTCAGAACAGAACAGAAATGAACAACTACACAGGTAAGCAAATGAAAGGAAGAAACACAGAAACAGAGAGTCGCAAATAGAAGTTGATAATGAAGTTTACCGCCTCCACTGGGCTACATCTCTAGGTCCCTCTCCAATGGGTACCGATCCAATTAATCTCTTTGAAATGGTACAAAAAATGGTTCTGGAAACAACTTCAGCAACTGTAAACAGAATCTTGTACAAAGTCTTGAAGACCTCTCTTCTGGAAATTACAATTAGCATTCAAAAACAAAGAAAGCTAAACTATAGCAGAGAAGGTTGACTTCTACAGTAACAACATCTGGACACTTCGCATCAAAAATCTCTCTAAGCTTCTCATAACAGAGAAACGATGCTCTGCGCTCTAAAGCAAGCTGTGTCCCCTCCACTCTGTCTCCCCTTGAATGGTGGCCAGCATCCTCTATTTAAGCGTTTTAGCGAGAGGATAAGTAATGGGTTTGATTTGTCCGCTACAGCTGTTATTTTCTTGATTATCATTACAAACATATGCTATACTGAATCATGCCATTCCGCCAAGTCACGACCCAAGCGTTATGTTACCACGACATTCCAAATCCTCGAAACGTTGCAACCAACTTCATGCACATGTGCCGACTCACAACATGTTGCCAGGACTTGCAACTGGGCTATGCCACGTAACATAGCCATTTGATGCCATTTCAAAAGTTACAAATGTTGCAGTATATGAGGTCTTCGCCATATACCCGATCCCTGTCGCAGTATACAAAGGTCGCAGCATATGCGTAACCTCCACGAACCATTCGATGCTCGACTTCGACGGTTCGCAAGCTGCGGGGCCCATACATAACTGTGTGCCCATGTGATAAGTTGCGCACCATCTACGTGGCATGTGTTAACTGTGTGGCTCATACATAGACTATGTGACTCATGCACAACTACGCGACTCATGCGCAAAGTGCGCTGCGCGGTCCCTCCGCAAAGTGCGCACTATGCGATAACTATGCGGGCGGTGCATATAATGTTTAGCATATGAGTTAAAACCATCAATTGATAACCCTTGTACGATATTGGATCAGTGTGGTATTAAATATGAATAATCCACCGGATCATTCCTCCCCATTGAAGAGATTTTGGACCACCAAAATCTTGAATCATTTGGCAAGTAAGTGAGGGTATAGCTCCCTCACTTTTCCAATCTCCATACATATTTCTTTGCTAGGATGCATGCCTTTTAGCCCCACTCGAAGGTACTCAGCATTCCCACATCATGAATTCCTTACATTTCTGTCAAGAATAACATTATCCTGCAACTCTTTCATATATTCAGGTGCCAAATCATCAATTGAAGGAATCTGTATGCTAGTTTCCTCATCCATGATCATAGGAGGCTCATACAGTTTAAGATTTTCGACATTTATAACTAAATAAATTTGCATGTATGGAAGTAACTAGCATCATATATAGACTGTGCGACTCACGCACAACTACGTGAATCATGCGCAAAGTGCACTGCATGGTCCCTGCGCAAAGTACGCACTATGCGATAACTACGCGGGCGGTGCATATAATGTTTAGCATATGAGTTAAAACCATAGATTGATAACCATTGTACCATATTGGATCAGTGTGATTTTAAAGATGAATAATCCACTGGATCATTATAGTGGACTAATAAATACTTAACCTTTTTGATAGTGCTAATAAAATCGATATAGATTGGAGGGACTATCCATAACCTACATAATATTGGGGATTTTGTTTGATCACTTCAAATTGGGGTATAAACTCGATATACATTGGATGGACTATCCATAATCCACCTATAATTTGGGCCTTTGTTTGACCACTTTGATTTGAGCACGTGGGGAGGACATGATTCAATTCTAAAAATAACTACTGAATTTAGGGTTAATAAAAAAGTTTCTCCATGAAAGCATTAGGTATTAAATTCTAGAGTTTTTCTTTTAGGTAGGCCCAATCACAATTACCAATAGAGCCACCATAAATATGAATCAATCCTTCATTCAAAGGTCCTTCAAAATTACAATGCCTTATTTTATCAACTACCTAACAACCGAGTATTTCATCGGCTCGACATAATTGTCCCTTATCTAAGTTCATTAAACTATATGCTCCACGGACTGGCAGAGTACATGGCTTACCTCACTAATTCCATGTAAATGTTGAATCACTCGGGATTTCTTCTTTTTGTCATTTTTTTCTATACACTGGTTTTAATAAATAATCAAATTTTGTTGTACACTTACAGTTTCAAATGAAAATAATGATTTATTTTTACATGTAAACATTGAAGGGATCAATTTCTCACAACCCTTCAAAGTGAAATGGGACCCTACCCTTCAAATTTGATCCCTGCTAGCTAGTAAAAATATCCAATTAAACTAATTAACTCATTTGTTGACGTACAATTACATAATTGGTAATATTTTCATTGTTAACTCCATCTACCTTAGATCCTTCTCTCTTAGTTCAGTGTCTTCTCAATAGTAGTAACATGACATGGCTCTTTCCAAGGTTTTTAAGGCTTCAATGTTAGAATGAAGATTTACTATTGACGGGACTTTTATGGGACTAGGGTTGATGCACAATTATGGATTTTTTTAAACGCACGTTAATGCCAGGTAGTATTGAAAAAATATGGAACCTTTGAATTTAGTTGACAATAAGAGGTACTTCCTGAATGGATTTGAAGATGAAGTAAAAAGGAAAAAGTTAGGAAATTGAATAAGCTTTCACAATATATAACTTTTATCTATATAAAATTTGTGTAAATGATTATAAAATTAGTTTCCCTTAAATTGGGTTTTCAAATTTTCACCACATCATAACATATATGTTTGTGTGAGTGTAGCACTATATGAGGTAAATGACGTCATTTTTGGATAAGCTCTTGCAGACATATAAAGGAGATATGGTACTAGTGCAACACTATGTTTTCAAAAAAATTCATGGTTTTTTTATTATTATTAATTATTGAAGTATGAAAACCTTGAAACAAAAACGTTATGTGCAGGTGCAACACTTTAGTGCCAAAATTTAATCAAATCTGTGATTTCTATATATACGATTGTAGAGATGGCTCTCATGTAATGTGCAATATAGTTTTCTTGCGAAATGTTGAAGGCAATCAAAAGTTATATAAAAAAAAATGATGTTTCTATTTTTCAAAATTAACATGTGTCATTTAGAAAAATAATATTAAACAAATAAAACACACATTTTTAGGAAAAACTTACATATTTAAAATCGTTAGATCGTATTCTACAATATTCTATATTTCGATAAAAAAACATTTTGTTTGTCATAGCAAAAAATGCCATGGAAACTTAACATATTCATAGAGTTCTAAAATAGAGGCAATAACACTATTTTATTTGTCCAAGCCAATAGGTTTGGTAGTCCAAATCTATTTCTAAACATCATCCCAAGCCTTGTTCCTGTGGAAAGTTTAAATTTTACAAAACACATATGCGTTTTATATCGCATATGTGTTTTATATGGCATATGCGATATAACACATATGCGTTATATCACATATGTGTTTCACTACATTAATTTAAAAAATAACTTTACATATACATTGGTCTTGGGGCACCATACACTTTCTCTCTCTATAACCAACCATCCCCTCTTTGTCTATATAACACAGATCCACAACCCTCTCTCCATCCCTCTTCATCTAACCATCGTTATTTCTATCCTTCACCATCCCTCTACCTCTATAACCATCCCTTATCCCTTTCTCTCTCTCCCTCTTCCCTCTGTATTTCTTTTCTCTTCTCCCTTACCTCCCTCTCCTTATATCTCCATGTGTTCCATCCTCTCACACACTCCATACCTCAATTTCTCCCCCTACCTCTTCTCTCCACCTCCTTCTCTCTCCCACCCAATTCCTTCTCTCTCTTCCTCTCTCCCCCTCTTTGTATAAATCCCCACTCCTTCCTTATCTCGCCACTCCCCCCTCGAACAAACTTACACACCTCTTGGTCTTGAAAAAATACACCCTTTCTCCCTCTATAACCAAGCTTCCCCATTTTTTCTCTTTCACACACATCCGCACACCCTCTCTCCATCCCTCTCTATCTAACCATTTCTATTTCTCTCCTTCACTATCCGTTTGAATCTATAACCATATCTCATCCATTTCTCTCACCCCTTTTCCTCCCTCTATTCCTCTCTCCCACTCTCTACCTAAATCTCCCCTCCTTCCTTATCTCACCACTCCCCCTCAAACAAATTTACACACCTCTTGGTCTTGAAATACAATGCCCCCTCTCCCTGTATAACCAACCTTCCCCCTTTTCCTCTCTCAAACACATCCACATGCCCTCTCTCCATCCCTCTCTATCTAACAATTGATATTTCTCTCCTTCATCATGCCTCTGCCTCTAAAACCATCCATCAACCCTCTCTCTCTCCCCCTTCCATATCTAACGATGATTCCCTCTCTCTCTCACGTTAAATCAATATAGTAGTTCAATCCTTCATCTCCCCATATTTCTCTCCATTCCTCAATATCCATCTCTCTCTCTCTCTCTCTCTCTCTCTCACACACACACACACACACACACACACACACACACACACACACACACACACACACACAATCCCTCATCTCTATCCATTGGTGTAACCATCCTTCATTTACCAAAACCCCTCCTCTCTAAGTGTTATTATCCCACTCTATCACCCTGTAATCATCACTCCATCCATCATTTTAACTACCTCCATCTCTCTCTCTCTCTTTGAATTTCCCCCCTGTCACTCTTTAACCACTCCTACATTTGTTTCTCTCGCTCACTCACTCTATACCACCATTCCATCCATCCCTCTCCTCCACATCCTCCCTCACACTTTTT